>MNCI01036769.1:0-14813 GCA_015680685.1 Gnetum montanum | reverse complement strand
TAGCTCCAACACATCTTTTTGACACTTTCTCTAAGTGATCCAAAGCTTTTTTAAAATAGGAGTTGTATGTAGAAAAATTACTTATAAAACCTTCATTCTATTGCCAATTTGATTCTAGAATATATGAAGGAGTAGCCTTTGAAATGTAGAAGGCACATTGCAAAGATCAAATGTCATTTTTCGATATGTAATGTTCTCCATGGACTAGTGAATGTGATCTTTTTTTAATCTTCTAGTATGATGTGGATCTAATTATACCCATAGTAAAAGTTATAATATTGATGTTTTACAGTGGTATCCAAACATTAATCAACAAATGACAAAGGAAAGTGGTTCTTGAAAGTGGCCATGTTTAGTAATTAAAGATTAATGCAAGCTCTCCACTTTTCACTTTTCTTTAGAAAAATGGTTAATGGACTAACCAATTCATTGTCCACTATTGGATAGATGAATCCTACTTTAAGTAGCTTCTCAAGTTCTAATTTTATCACTTGAGTTTTAGATTCAATCATCATTAAGGTTGGTAACGTGTCTTGATAGCAGTATCTATGTAGATTCAATCTTGATAGATGCATGAGTCTATTATGATGATTTCATCATATGACCATGCAAAAAAAATTGGTCATTTTTTTACTACCTCTAGTAATTTATATTTTTTTTATTACTAAGATTGATGTTGATGATTACTGGTTTTCCATTATTTAAAAATATGTGTTCTAGTGTGTCTAGTAACATTTTGAGTTCTATGGCCTTTAGTTTATGTTTATAAAATTTTTTTAACTTTATTTAGTTCAAGTATTCTTCTTGTTGATAGTTTTTCTAGAAAATTTATTTTCTTAATCACTTCATTTTATCTTTTTCTTCTATGTAGGTGCTTGTGATTTATTCTAGTGATTCCATGCCTATGTCAAGCTTACATTCTTTCTTAGTTTTTAGCCATGAGATGCCTTCTTATTTTGTGGTTGTAGCATATAAGAAATGTTGAATAGACACATCTTCTATACAATTTTTTGTAAACTAAGATGTATATTTACTTAAATATCCACACTTTTTTCATACAGTGGCACCCTGTGTTGTTGTATGTGATACATGGAACTCTTATCTTTGAAAGGCTTTTCTCTCATCTTCTTTGGAAATCTCCAGGGATAAGTCTCTAATTCCTAACTTAGCATCAATTGTACCAAGTCATGCTCTTCCCATGATAATAGAAAATTCTCCCTTATTTTCCTTGACATGAATTACTAAGAAGTCTATAGGGTTGGAACACCCACTGATAGTGGTAACAACATCTTCTACCTATTCAAGTAAAACTGTAATAGATTGGTCTATGACCTCTAATCTAATGTTGTGACTTTTCAATGATTGTAAATTCTAAATTTTATACATGTCCTATAATATGATATTTAATTTTGAGCCTAAATCAAAAAGAGATTTACATGACATATTTCCTACTATTTGTAGTTAGATTAAGAGGCTTCAGGAATTTGTTCTTTTCATGGGAAGTACAGTTACTTTGATGCAATGGTTCATGATTTGAGTAAGAAAAATAATGGTAAGATTCTTGTTTTATCTTTGATGAAGCATGATTTCTATTGGAGTACTTGGTATAGTGGAGACTAAAGTTGGAGACATGGCTATGTTCATCTTGATTGAGTTGGATGGAGTTCCTATTATAATAGTTCTTTGGGACTTATTTTGAAGAAAGGACATTTCTTTGGTTTCAGTTCATAAATGTTGGTAGTGTCCTATGCTTGTGTATTAATGGTCCTTGTTGTATTTTCCTATTGAGGTTGAGTTGGTAGCTCTCCCTACCTAGATGATGGTGGTACTAAAGAAAGTGGGTTAGGAGATTATTATGGATATTACATAGGTTGATAAGAGATATAGGATGGTGATTCAACTCTTGGAGTTATGGGTCTATGATATTTTGTACAAAATTATGAGAAGTATAAGTAGAACCATTCCTTAGAGACACAAGTTGCTAGGTGTAATATCCATAAGGATTTGGTTGTCTATAGGGATATTATTGCCTATGTGATAGTATCCCCCAAAATTGTAACTTTTGCCACTACTGATGGTACTACTCCTAAGGTTGAGGATGAGCCCCATTAGGATAGTATGGTTATTGTTGATAGGGTTTCATGTAGTTACCATGCAGGTAAGATAACCTCTTGGGCATTTTATTTTTAACAAACTTCAAATTTAATGCATATACTCATTATGAAAATTATGACATCCTATCCCTAGATGTCATGGAAAATGTCAAATATATGATATATTAGACATTATGCATATAAGGAAAATATACCAATGCAAAATATAAGTGATATTCAACATTATGTATAAAGGAAATAATAGGAAAAATGCAAAAAAAGAAAGAAAAGAATGGTTTATTGATATGGAAAGGTGTATCTGGAGAGTGCTCTAAGAAAGTTCCTTGGGGTTTTCTTCCTTTGACATCTATCCCTTAGAGGCAATCCAACACTGCCACCATGGTTAGGCCTATAACCCTACCAAAAGGATGGGCCAGTCCCCTTCCTGTCCTGCTTCACTCAGCTCCCGTTACTTTCCTCTTTAGGCTCCGCAACTCCATGCTGGCATGACCTCTAACCCTGGGTATAAATGCCTTAGGTCAAACCCCCAAAGGTTACCTCAAGAGACACGTTCATTATTACAACATGCCCTTTCAGGTCTTAATCACAACTACCCTTTCAAGTCTTATTAAGATAACAATAACAATTGTTATGAAGAGACACCGTTTTCATTAAGCAACTGCATCATTTGGGAATGGGGATGTGACATGTGTCAATCCTGATAAGGTTAGGGCCATATCCAACCTAGCAATACCAACTAATGTTAAGAAGCTTCAGGGACTACAAGATAGATTACAATTTATTCATAGGTTCATCTTGAGGCTTACACATAAATTACAATCCATGCAACACTTTCTTAAGAAAGTAGTTCACTATTAGTGGATAGTTCAATGCCAAGAAGCCTTTGAAAACCTAAAGCAAGATTTGGTGTAACTACCCATGATCTATCCACCACAAAGAATAAAACTTTTTACATCTACCTTGCTATATTTGATGTGTCCATTGCCTCTCTACTCTATCAAAAATGAGATGATGGAGTGGTGCTATCGTTATGCTATTTAAGCCATGCATTAATAGCCTATGAGACCTAATATAGCAAAGTATAGAAGTACTACCTAGCCCTAGTCTTCTTGTTGAAGAAGTGGAGGCACTACATCTTGAAGAGCCAAGTCAATGTAATATGCAAAGACAATGTGCTTAGAGCCATCATGATCAATATCTATGAGAGTATCTGAATAGCAAGTTGGAAGGCCATAACAACTAAGTTTGATCTACATTACATCTCCCAATCCTTAAAAAAAGGTCAAGCTATAGCTGAACAACTCACAACTTCCCCTGTTAAAGACCATGCAACCATTGACCCTGAGTTCTTCGATGAGCATGTTAACATTGTTAACGAAGTACCTGAGGGATATGAGGTAATCATGCACTTTGATGGCTTCAACTACTCATGGGGCTAGTTCTGCTGCCATCATAACATCACCTTCTAATGTAATCCAACCCTTAACTTAATACTTTTAATTCCCATGTACCAACAACGTGACCGAGTATGAAGGATTGATTAGGGGAATTATGGTAGCTCATGACCAAGGAATCATATGCCTAATAATAAAAGGTGATTCACTACTTGTGTTTAACCAAATAATAAAGGTTTATGTGTGTCAAGCTAAAAATTTACAATCTTATTTTAACCTAGCTAAGAAATTGATGCAATGATTTATAGACATCAGCATCCAACATATACCTTGAATCGAGAACACCTTAGCTTATGCCATTACAACCTTAGCTCTGAGTGTGATATCCAATGTGTTTATTAAGTTACCCTCCTTGATCATGAACTATGAAATTCCAATCATGTTGAACATTGAAGGTGTCTCTATAACCTCTATTAACAACACTCCTTAATAGAAGTGGTATGATGATATCAAGTTTTATCTAATGCATGGTGAATCTTTGCAAGGCCTCACTACTTCTCAAAAGGGAATTGTACGTAAGAGATTAATATAATATGTCATCATAGGCAATCACACATTGTTGAAAATATCATTATGGCATATTATTAGTGTGCTTGGGCAAAAATGAAGCCTGCATAGTCCTTAAACAAGTTCATGAAGTATATGTGAGGGACATATAGGATCTAGAGCCATGGTTGCATAGATTAGATGACTAGTTTATGATTGGCCCTATATGGAAAGTGACTACTTATAGAAGGTTAAAGCTTATGATACCTACAAATGACATAGTAACTTGATGCATGTGCCACCAATTGAGTTACATATTACTTAGATGACTTTATCATTTCAACAGTGGGGACTGAACATTATTGGACCTGTAACACCTACTCTTCCATAGAACATATCTTCATCAGCACTACAACCAAATATTTCACAAAGTATATTGAAGCTATTTTTGTAAGGAAAATAATGTCTCAACAAGTCTATCGATTCATACTAAATAATATAGTAGTTTGTTTTAGCATACCATTAATCATAGTCATAGATAATTGACCATAGTTTAGTAGCAAAAAAACACAAGCCTTTTGTCAAGACCTAGACATTAAACATTCCTTTTCTTCACCATATTACCCTAAAGAAAATGGACAAGTTGAGGCTAGCAATAAGGCCATCATAAACTTACTTTAGAAGATGCTAAACAATAGTAGAAGTAAGTGGCACAAAAAGCTTGTCCACACACTTTGGGCCTATCAAACTACCTTTCAAACCACAACTGGTGTCACCCCATATAGCTTGGTTAATGGATTTGAAGTTTTTTTTCCTCTTCAATTGTAGGTTCCATCACTCAAAGTAACCTTATCTAACTTCATCAACGATGAGCAAAATAATGATCTATGTACCATTGATCTAAATTTAGTGGAAGAGCAATGGATACAAATGCTTGCTTACATCAAATGATACCAAGAGAGGTAGAAGCAACAACATTGTCATAACCTGAACAAAAAAAAGATCAAGGATGCAAACCTAGTCCTCAAGGCTATTTAGGAACATGTGTACAAGTTCTCAACTAATTGGAAGGGACCTTGCATAAAATCCTATACAATAGAGCCTTTGGAATAGTAGACATGGATGGGAATGAATTGGTTAGTCTAGTCAGTTATTCCTATATGAATTCCTATTACATCTAACATGATCTTCTTTACTTGTATAAATCAACAATTGACATTGGTGACCTTTACAACTTATAGCAAGCAAGCCTGTACATTCTCAATCTCTCTCTCTCTTTGGTTAGCATAATGAATGGGTTGTAAAATTGTAGGTCTAATGCACATTGCGTAGATATCTCTATGTTGCATTAATAGTGACCTATGATGGCTTGTTTTGCTAGTTATATCATATATCCCTATGCATTATTTTGTAATGACATGTTTTCTTTGTTTTGTTTTCTTGTTTTCTTGGAGTTGTGTTTACACGATGGAGCTTGAAGTCATTGCAAAGGATGCAACTCATCACAGAAACAAGTTACCATGTAGCCATGAGATTTGGTTATATTTTTTTGCCATATCAAGAGTATCTATCTTACATCACTTCAATTACCCCTTTTGAGCCATAATCCAATAGCCTAATGACAACCTCCCTTACCCTACATGACAATGGAGACCTATGTTTAGCATTCATGCACTATGGCCATGTGACATCTCCTTCATCATGCTCCACTAGCAAGTTTATTGGGTGTAACACATTTCATTCAACAAGAAAACCAAATTGATTTCAGCCTTGGCAATGTAACCCAATGAAGGTTTCACCCTAAAAAAAATGAAGCAAGGAAGTAAGTTTCCAAGAAGCTGAAAAGGCCAATGAAGCCCAAAAGATAAATTAATGGCTCCAAACATACAAAGGAAGGAGCCTAATGGTCAAAGAAACCTTGGAGTGAAGTGTTGGTTCCACAAAAACATTACCAAGTGACCAATAATTTAAAGCATGAATCGCAAAGACTACAATGATCAACAAGCATGTTATTTTCATATTGTAATCATGATGTCAATATGTGGAATTCATTGTTAACCCTTGTGACCACTTCCTTGTAAGAAAATATAGCCTCTATCCTATGTCAACTCACCATAACTGCATCTCAACATCACAAGTGCTCTTTGGCATGGTTCGACAACTATGGAATCAAGCATGAAGAGGAAACATTGGTGATGGACTTGCAGTGGCGTTTTGCAATCTTTGTCAATGTCTCTCGAGTTAATCCTCAAAACATCAGCAAAGAGGGACCAATGAAACATCACAAAGAATTTGATGTTGTAGCCTTGTAACATTCACCATCAAAATTGAGGTATAATTTTATTGTAAAATGTAACATTTGTAGTTCATGAGCTATAATCTCACATACTTTAACTTATTGGGGCTAAAAATGCCTCATAAGTTATTGTTTCCTTACTTTCCAAGTGGAAAAAGCTCCTTAGAGGCTCTAAAAGTTTATTTTTACTCCTTGTCCAACATGATTCCTAAAGATCCTTAGAGGCTCAATTTTAGCATAACTCTAGCATATGATGTCCATTTCTAATATATGAATAATCATTTATAATAATTTCCATCTTTCTAAACTTAATAGTGAGGTTCAATTGATCATTTGGGTATCCAATAATTAGGTGAAACATTAAATCATGTCTTAAGAGGCATAACTTAGATAACTAACCATGAATAATAATTTAATTATTATGACTAACAAATCTAACCTCTTTGGAAATCTTGAATCTTAAGATAAGTTGCTTAACCTTTATAGATAGATTGTCATAGGTCATCAACCCCTAGTATGTTATTAGTTACACTGCCAAAGTTAGTATCTTAAGGGGGATAGAAAGGTTGTTAAGGGTTTAGGTAATGTAGTTAACTATTATCTATCCAAAAAATTGATCAATCAATTAATGAACTAGAATGATTAATAAGATGTATAATAATTTAGCCTACAACTAGATCATGTAGCAGAACATCATGGAGAATCATAATCTTGTTCCAACAAGGTATATAATATCCATGAGGAGGAATGATCCAAAAGAGAATCTAAGAACAAGAATGATAGTTGCAACATATAATGTGCTTAGAAGATCCCTAGCTAGTGAAAAAAACATCTACTATGTACACCATGGGTCTTGTATTGACATGTTTATTAATACCCTTGCATGCTAGAAGAATTACAAGATTTGAATGTTGATGTCTTATGCCTATAAGAACTCTTAGCATAGGAATTCTTATACCAATTCCATCCTAATTTGAAAAGGTTAGAATTAGAGTGAAGAAAAAAATTAGGTGCTAGAGGACCAAAGATCTACACTGCAACATAGTTTTAACCTTGGATATAAATAGGCCTAAAATTTCACACAAAACACTCAATTAGCTAAGGACTTATAGACTAGTAACAAGTGTAATGATTGTAAGAAAGAGAAAACCACATTTAAGTATAATGAATTGCTGAATCTAAAAGATCGAACAAGAAACAAAAATGACCATTGAGAATACTGCAAACTTATATTTAAAAAATGTAGCAAGAGTTAAGAGAGTATAGATCTAAACATAAAACCCAAGAAAATGTAGGTTGTTCACTCACTAGTACTTCTTTGAGCATTGGTTGTCCCATATGTGGATTCGTTCTTGAAAATGACAATTAGATACATCTATCATATGCAAAACCTTCTAATCTACCATCTAGACTCTGCTATAGGGAGAGGTTTCTTCAAGTCATTAGGTTGCTATTCATAAAGGTTTGAAAGTGTAGCTACTATTTTACATTGCTCTCTGTTTATTTTTTGAAAAGATTCTCCTTCTACCAAAAATGCCAAAAAGTTTTCCTCTTTCCAAAATGTCTATTTACAACATTAGTTCTAGATTTTATAGGCTAACATGCTATTTTTACACTAGAATAGGTATGTAGGCTGTCTAGCGTGATCAGGAATCATGTATTTCTTTGCATTAACTTTTTGAAATGTATTTCACAACATATTTTTACAACATATGCTATGAAATAATTTACATAGAACATTTTTATGCTAAGAAGATTTTACATTTTACACCAAGATTATATCTATGAAATTTTGAGCAAAAAGGCCATACAATGGGTTTTCAAAAAGAAGTTACAATGTTGCTTTCATGCTTGATCTTTAGTTTAGAATTACAAGTGAATTATGTAAATGAGGTTCCATCATAGTGATTGAGTTTCACCATTTTAGCATGGACTTAGATTAATGATTCTCTAGGTGGGGTTGACCAATTCCAATAGTTCTCTCTCTCTAGTCTAAATCTTAGCCTTTAAAATGGGCTCTCCTTCTCTTAATGCCTAATTGATGGGGATTGATCTTGATTATGGTCCTGGGCTTGATGTTGGTGTTTGTTATGAAACTAGAATAAATGATTTGTCAACTATTTGATGAAATTTACAAAAGATTCCATCTTTATTTGAACCCTAGACCATTAATATTTAGAATTGTTGGAAAAATTCTTAATCTCCTTTGACATAGCTTGCACATACTTCCTAAACCCTTGATTTTCATTACAAAGATGATGAGTGGCAAGGTACCCCTACACTCAACCATATGAATACAAGCGTTTCACATGTGATCCAGTCTAACTCCAAGGACTAAGTGCTTATGTGCCTTAATGGAACACTTAGTGTTAATGGAACACTACAAGCTTGAGGTATATGATTTTTATAACTTTTATCTTTTTGATGTCTTATGCTAATAAGGGGAAGGGAAAGGGACCTAAGTGACTAGCTTACATTAACTATTCATTAACTAAGTTCTAATTGTTTCTAACACCGGTATTTGTTCCCACTTACCGTACACATCCTGAACTAGTGCAACGCTATTGGGATTACCAAATGCTAATCATTACTGGATTACCAAGCGCTACATGCATGTTCGAAGTGGTCGTACTGAGTGTACTTAACTTAGAGGATTGAAGGTTGAGAGAGGGATTAATTAACTAGGAAAGCATTAAACATTCAACAATAATTAATTACTAATTAGCTTAATCCATATGCTACAAGGTTTATCATAAAGTTCTCCTTTATTGCCATGCAAAAATGTGTGATTAGGTACAAATTGCTCGAATAAAGATCCATTCACTCTATGGCTCCTATTGTGGGCACACAAAAATTATTCTAACTCTGGAATGATAAAACTACAAGAGTTTGGCTAAGGGTCTAAGTCTAACTATCTTGAACAAAGGGCACCACCTCTTATTTATAGAAGATGAGGTAGGACGTGATATCGTGTATGCGATATCACATGGCGGATGCGATATCGCGTACATGATATCATGGCTCATCATACCCCCATGACTGAATGAAAAATCTTCCTCAAGTTCCTTACAAAATATTGGGAAGGTATGGGATTATTGAATTGAATGACAACTAATGGTGAATGGGGTGACATGTGAACGAATCAACATTACAATACATGATAATATTAGTGTTCATGACTACAAGAATGAACACTATACACAATTGACATCCAACCTTGTTTGGAAGATGAGAGAGAAGAAAAAGAGAAAAGAAGAAGACATGTTGCTGCCGATGCTAGGATTGCACCTTCCGTTGTCCATCTATAACTGCACCATCAGTCTTGTTCCTTGCACAACTATTCCAGCACCAATCCATCCTGAGTGTTCCTCCAGATCTAGTCCATTGCTGTATGATTGCCATTTGCACACACAACATAGTCACATATGAGCAAGGATAAGTAAATTACAATATAGTTGATACCTTACCTTAGTGTAAGGTCCATTGTTAGAGTTTTGATATGGCTAATATGAATTCTAGAGATATAATGCTAGTGACCAACCAAGGTGTAGGGGTTAGGAAAATTGAAAAAATTGGACCAGGGCCCCCATGACTAAGAGTGATCCTCCAGTAGCGATAGAATGGAAAAATATAAGGAATAAGAAAGATGGAGAAAAAGAAACAACAGCAATGCCGATAAAATGGATGTCAGAGATGGAAATGAACAAAACAAATGTTGATTTCAGAAATGTTTAAGGAAAAGAAGTTAATTGATGCACCAAGTAGGAATGCTAGTGGATCCTCCCCAAAGAAGGTTCATGCCCTTTATGCCCTGAAAAACCCACATTCAAAGAGTTTGTAGGCTTTGGAAATATCATTCAAAAGTAAGAGTTAAAGTATTAACCACAAGAATTTACCAAAAAGAAAATAATGCATCAACCAAAATATAGACTACTAATACAACCGGCAATGAGGTGGAAAATGGAGAAAGAATGATGGAAAGAAGAGAATGGAATGGAGTCCTAAGAACAAGGTGGTGTACAACCCCTTGTGTATTTATGGTTATTATGACTTAGTAGATCTCATTCCAAATCCAGCCTCAAAAAATCCACATCCAGTGACTTCGCATTAATACACTTGGCCAATTCATCCACTTGAAGTAACAAGAATGCCTCCATCAAAGAGTCACCACCATTTTGAAGAGATGAGAAAGGGAAAAGTAGGAAGTGAGAAAGGGTCCTAGTTAGAGGGAACATGTTTGTTTAGTTCCATAACCAGTGCTTGTAGCCTAGATGATTATTTTGTCTAAGGGATGTGCTTTGAATTCTCACTCTCTTTTCTCTTCTTTTATTTCTCTTTCTTTTGTTTTTGCGTGAGAACCACACCATGCAAAGAATTATTTTTATTAGCTTAGCTTCCCGATAATGGAGCAATGTCAAAATGGTAAGGAAAACTCAAGAAGAAAACATCCAAGCACCCAAGAGAATAACCAGCACAAATGCACCAAATCCCCTTGAAGTCACACCCTTTTCAGTCCTTGAGTCCTTCCTTAGTTTGAGAAATGCCTAGTCACCAATTTATTAATATTTTTATCATCGAAGAGAGGGACTGTACAGTTCCAAGCCAAGAGAGACCATAGAAATTTATGAATGCATGGATGACATGGACTCATTGCCTGATATATCAAAAGAACCATACCTTAGTATCAACATTATAACTCCAAGGTAAAAACCAAACATTAGAAATCAATAGAATATAGTTCATACCATCATCAAGAGCACTTATTAGGTGACGAACCTAACAAAACAAACAAACATACAAAGAAATGAAAAAGTATAAACGATGTTGCAAAACAAAAAAAAGAAAAGTTAAAAAAAATTGTAAAATAAAAATGTGTAAAAAAAAACTTAAAAAGAAACTGAGGGCCTCAAAATATTAGCAGTAGTCACCATCTCCCCCATGACTATGTTGGAAGGAGGAGATCCAAAATAATGAGCAGGGTCATCCCTTCTCAGAGGTATTATGTGCACTAGCCATTCTAAGTTCATGGAAGGGTTTGGTTTGTTGCACATTGACTAGTAATTTCTTATTAAGATTTTTTTCTAACTTTTTAGAAATTTCCAACTTCCCCTAATTGATGTTTTTTAGGTTACGGTTTGGAAGTTGATGACAATCTTGCTCTAGTGCATCTATGCTTTTGACGTGAGTGCAAGTTATTCCCTCAATTAGTTCCATGCATGTTAGTGAGTTGCTCTCTTAATCAGCTATCAGCCACTAGGTGTTTCTTTGTCATGTGGCTGCTGCATTTAGGCACTTTTGTAGGTTAAGGTTTTTTGCACACTGGTTACATGCAGGCAATGCTAAACTTTGTCCAACCCATGATCTCTGCATGCAATTGCACCCTGTATCACTGTATGCGATGCATGGAACCTTCTTCTTCTTGATCTTTCCAAAAGTGTCCTCCTTAGATATTTCTAGGGAAAGATCACGGATTCCTAGACATGCATTTACAGTACTTAGCCATGCCCTTCCCATTATTATTGGGAAGTCCCCTTTATCGTTATTAACTTGTATCACTAGGAAATCATCTAGGTACAACCACCCACACATAGTGGTAATGATGTCCTCCACCAGTCCTAAGGGAACAGTGATGGACTGGTCGGCCAGCTCTAGGCAAATATTGATCTTCCTTAATGGAGGTAGGTTCTAGGCTTTGTACAACTCTTGTGATATTAGGTTGACTCTGGAACCTGAGTCCAGAAGAACTTTACATGGCTCATTCCCAGTGACTTGGAGATAGATTAGAGGGCTTCCAGGATAAGAGAATTTCCTAGGAAGGTGGCCAACCTTAATCCAGTTAGTAACAACATGTGTTAACATAATCATATGCGTTGAGCTCGGTGTTTGATTTGAGGGGAGCTATAAAGCCTTATTTGATGGGGAGGTGTTCAGAGGTTCAATTACTTGTGTTTGTGAGGGCTTAGTTGGACTGTTGGTTCTAAAGAAAGGTTTTCTCTTCATACAGTTGTTAGAACCAACAATGAGTTGAGTATTTACAGCCCTTGTGGCATTGCATTACTGCGGTTGAGTAGGGAGTTCCCCTTGCATTGCTGGAGTAGGTGGTAATGGAGCTATTAGTGTGAGAGTTGCAGATGGATTCAAAGGATGGTATGTTTGTGGGTTATCTCCCCTAGGAGAAGGAGTTCTATAATACTCCCAAGCTTGGTAGTGATGTTGTGGTGTAATGTGACTAACAGAGTCACGTGGAGAGATTGGATGCTACATGTAGTAGCCATATGGGTTTGGTTGCCGGTAGGGGTATTGTTGCCTTGGTGGTGGCATCCCCCATGACTGTGGGTATTGCNGAACTGCCTTGGGTTACCTTGGGGATAAGGTAACCATCAAGGTGTTTGCCATTTATTAAGTTGTGGGTTGAGTGCATACATCCCAGACTCTTGGAGATGTGAGATTATTGGGCAACATCCCTTAGGATGGTCATATTGGCATATCTCACATCCACCATCGTTGTTTGTGTCTGAATCCACAACCTCTTCAGTGATGGCCATTTTTCCCTTACACTTATTATGTGCATTGTCCACTTATCTCTTTTTCTTTTTGTCATGGTCACTACCTCGCTCCCTAGACTCCTCTACAATTTTAAGAATAGTTTCAAACCTACTATCCAGGGAGTCCCACATTTTTTCTACCTTTGCCGATACTTCGGTTGTTAACTTTTGGAGTAGCAAAGTTTTCCTAGTCACCATCTCTTTGAGTGGTGACTCTTCTTCCTCCTCACAGAATCTCACTCCCCTTTTTTGAAGGGAAGGATCTCGGTTGTACTCTTCCACACTTTCTCTCTTTCGTAGCTCACCTTCTTCTTTGGCTACTTGCTCTAGCAATGTATGAATTTAATGAAACCTAAGCTCCAATAACCTTCCTTGGGCATATGTTCCAAGGGTTCTTCTTGTTTCATGCCTAAGTCCATCCATGAGATGGCGTAGTTGATCCTGCTGTGAATAACCATGGCTAGGGCAATGATGTAATAGTGTGTAATAGTAGCCCATGGCAGCATCCAAGGGTTCATGATTTCCTTGCTTCCATCCTTGGATTTTTTTTAGGTTAGAAACTCAGGAGTACGTTTGGTACTTATCATTAAACAATTCTAACATTGTAATCCACCTCCAAATGGATTCCGGTTCTAAGGACCAGTACTAGCTTTCAGCTTCTTTCACTAGTGTCCTTGGGAACAACTTCAGTTTTTGCCATTCATTTTCTATGTTTTGCAAGGCACATGCATCGTGGAATGCTTGTAAGTGATTTTGAGGATCAAAGTTGTATCCCCCTTCAAATCGTGGGATGTTGTTCATGTCTAACCTCTTGATCCTACCATCCTTTTGGTGCCTTGTTGGCACTCTCACAACCTCCGTTATATCTAGCATGCTTGTAGTTACGAGTAGGGGTTCTTCGTGGTCATCTCATTCATAGAGTCTATGGTGTCTATATGGTTCCCTACTCTTCCTTCTTCTATGCCTTGATTCCTTAGAGTACCCTCATCCTCGTTCTTGACTGTCTCGTTGATGTTTTTCACTCTGTTTTCCTTTATCCCCAAGGTTGGTTTCCTTATGACTACATTCAGACACTGAAGGAGAGGGTGAAGGTGACGATGAAGGTGAAGAAGAAGGAGAACCATCACCATGACGATGTTTTCTACCTTCTATTCGGTGGTCTTGGCCTTGATCGTGATCACAATCAAAATTTCCACCCTTATCATGTGTTTGTGTTCCTTCTTTGAACACTTTGTGTTCATGGGTATCAGAACCAGGGTTGTGAATAGTGGAGTGAAGGTTCTGATACACCACCTCCTGACCATCATTAGGAGGAGGAACATCATTTTTTGGAGAACCTGTTAAAGCAGGTTCACCACCCTCAATTTCGCTCAAAACATGCAGAGCATTGTGGGGCCATTTATCCTTCAAGGATGTGTGGTATCTCTCCTATCATAAGTCCCTCTGATGTTGTGCTTTTGTGGGATGATAGTCCCTTATGTCATGATCACATGCAATATATTCTACATATAAAAGCATCATGCTTATTCATGTGAGAGCACAAAGGAGCATGTTGAGGGCTAATTGGTCTAGAGGCAAAACTATGTTACCCTCCAAGTCTCTCCAACGCAGTTGTTCATCTTGGTGGAGAATAAAGGTGAAATAGGGTACATACTCATTGTGATGAGTATATACCACATGAAATTATTGAGGAATTGGCAGATTTTGGTTATGTGTATTATGCTACCGACTGCCTCTTGTAGGTGGTGAAGTGCTCTTATGCGAAGAAGAAGATATTTTTTTCTTTTTTAGTGTGTGATTTACCGTTGTCTTATCTTTCTTTGATTAACCCTAAGGGTTCATTCTAGCATTCCAATGATATGAATGATTTTCCATGTTCTATGTAGCACACAAACAACTAAGTCCCTGGCAACGGTGC
>MNCI01036767.1:34357-116013 GCA_015680685.1 Gnetum montanum | reverse complement strand
TTGCACAAATTGTATAGCTGTAGATGATGTGTAGTCTTTAATAGCAGCTACTTCAGCCCATTTTGTTAAATAGTCTATGGCAACTACAATGTAAGATTTTCCATTGGACATTGGTGTAATGGGACCCATAAAGTCTATTCCCCAAATGTCGAAGGGTTCTAATAGTGGAATCCATTGTTGCAAACCCTCCATTTTAGCAGTCATTCCCCCATCACATTGACAGCACTCACAAGATTGGACAAATTGATGGGCATCCCGAAATAAGGTTGGCCAGTAATATCCTGCAAGTAAGATCTTAATAGCCGTTCATCTCCCTGCATAGTGACCCCCACAAGGGCCCTCATGAGCATCTTGGAGAAATCTCAGTTGTTCTATCATGGGCACACACCATCAAACCAAGCCATTAGCATACACTTTAAAAAGTTATCCATTGATCTTCATGAAGTACTTGGCTCTATGAAGAAACTGTTGTTTCTTCCTAGGGTCCAGCTCCTCTGGTGTTTGTTGAGTAAGGAGATAGGTGAGAATGCTACTATACCAATTCATCTCTGTGGGTAGTTGGTTATTCACTACATCAGCAAAGAGGTCTTTATCAGGAAAATGATCAGACATTACATATTCATCCTCTTTGTTGTCCCAGCACAACCAAGATAAATGATCTCCAACTACATTCTTGGTACCTTTTCAATTGATCATCGTTAAATCAAACTCCTGTAGGATTACCAGCCATCGTATAATATGAGGGCTAACCATTGGCTTGTTCATGAGGAACTAGATTTCACTATGATCCATGTGGATGAACACTTTGTGACCTAACACATAGTGCCTAAACTTATCTATTGCAAACTCTACAGCTAGTAATTCTTTCTCTGTAGTTGTGTAGTTAAGCTATGCACTGGTGATACTTCTACTTGCATAGTGGATGTAGTAAGGGCATTTCTGGTCATCTAACTATGTAAATACAGCTCTTAAGGCATAATTGGATGTGTTAGTCATGATGTGGAATGGTCTAGACTAGTCAGGAGCTTGTAGAATGGGAGTTTCTACTAGCTTTCATTTCAGGGTTTGGAATGCTTGTTCACATTCCCTAGTCCACTCAAAAGGTACATCCTTCTTTGTTAGCTCTACCAACGGTTTGGAAATCTTGAAAAAGTTCTCAATGAATCTCCTATAGTAGCCAGTGTGTCCAAGGAATGACCAAATGTCTTTGAAAGTTTTTGATTGATGGGTGATTCCTTGGATGACCCTATTTTTATCTAGGTCTACCTCTATTCCTACATGTAAAATCTTATGCCCAAGTACTATGCCTTCTTGGACCATTAAATGGGTTTTCCACCAGTTGAGCCTTAGATTGGTTTCCATGCATCTTTTCAGCACTTGCTCTAATTGGTCCAAGGCTTGATCAAAACTTGTTCCATAGGTGGAGAAGTCGTCCATAAAGACTTCCACTCTGTTCCCTATCTGATGTTGGAATATGCTTAGAACGAGGCGTTGAAATGTAGTAGGATCATTACATAAGCCAAACAAAATTTGTTTATATGCAAACATTCCCCAAGGACTAGTGAACGTTGTCTTGGCTTGGTCTTCTGGGGCTATCTATATTTGGTTGTATCAACTATAGCCATCTAGAAAAATGTAATAACGATGCCCTATTATGGTCTCTAAGACTTGGTCAACAAATGCCATTGGAAAGTGATCCCTAAATGTTTCCATGTTTAGAAACCTAAAATCTATGCACACCCTCCATTTTCCTCCCTTTTTAGGCATGAGTACTAGAGGGCTAACCCATTCGCTATCAGAAATGGGATAAATGAACCCAACCTTAAGAAGTTGTTCTATTCCTTATTTTACTACTTGCTTCAATTTTGGGTTCAATCAACTCTGCAGTTGTTTTTGAGGTTTCATGGAGGGATTAGTGTAAATCCTATGTAGGCATATCTTAGGATCTATTCCAGTTAATTCGGGATATGACCAGGCAAAGGCTTTTGACCACTTGTTTATTACCTCAAGAAATCTTCCTTTTTGTTTGGAAGAAAGTCTTGAGTTGATAATTACCAATTTTCCATTTTTAAGAATCATATATTCTAGACAAGTGGACAATGTTTTTAATTCTAGGGGCTCTTGTTTGAATTTTTCAGGAATTTCCAACTTCCCCTAGTTGATGTTTTCAAGGTTAAGGCTTGGAAGTTGGCAGCGGACTTGCTCTAGTAAGTCTATGCTTTCGATGTAAGCGCAAGTTATTTCCTCAGTTAGTTTCATGCACATGAGTGAGTTGCTCTCTTGATCAGCTATCAGCCACTAGGCATCTTCTTGTCATGTAGTTACTACATACAGGCACTTTATATGTTAATGTCTTGTGCACACCGGTTGCATGCCAGCAATGCTAAAATTTGCACAACCCATGATCTTTGCACACAATTGCACCCTGTATCATTGTATGTGATGCATGGAACCTTCTTCTTCTCAATATTTCTAGAAGTTTTATCCTTAGATATTTCTAGGTAAAGACTGCAGATTCATAGGCCTGCATCTATAGTACTTAGCCATGCCCTTCCCATTATGATTGGGAAGTCCCCTTTACCGTTATTCACTTGTATCACTAGGAAATTAGCTGGGTACAACCACCCACACACAATGGTGATGATGTCCTCCACTAGTCCCAAGGGAATAGTGATGGACTAGTTGACTAGCTCTAGGCAAATATTGCTCTTCTTCAATGGAGGTAGGTTTTAGGCTTTGTACCTTTCTTGCGATATTAAGTTGACTCCAGAACCTGTATCTAGAAGAGCTTTGCATGGCTCATTCCTAGAAATTTGGAGATATATTAGATGGCTTCTAGGATCATATAATTTCTTGGGAAGGTGGCCAACCTTGATCCAGTTAATAACGGCATGTGTTAACATAACCGTATCCGTTGAGCTTGGTGTTTGGTTCGAAGGGAGCTCTGAAGATTTATTTGATGGGGAGGCATTCAGAGGTTCAATCGCTTGTGGTTGTAAGGGCTTGGTTGGACTATTGGTTTTCAGGAAAGGTTTTTTATTCATACGATTGTCAAAACCAATAGTGGGTTGAGAATTTATAGCCCTTGTGGCATTGCATTGTTGCGGTTGAGTAGGTAGTTCCCCTTGCATTGTTGGAGCAAGTGGTAATGGAGCTATGGTGTGACAGCTATAGATGGGTTTGAAGGATGGTATATTTGTGGGTTATATTCCCTAGGAGAAAGAGTTATATAATACTCATAGGCTTTGTAGTGATGTTGTGTTGCAACATGACTAACAGAATCATGTGGAGAGATTGGATGCTGCACGTAGTAGCCATATGGGTCACGTTGCTGGTATGGATATTATTTTCTTGGTGGTGGCATCCCTAACGACTGTGGATATTTCCACTATTGATGTTGCTCAACGGGTTGTGGTAGAGTTTCTCTTGAATAATATGTTGAAGGTTGGTGGAACTGCCTTGGGTTACCTTGGGGATAAGGTAACCATCGAGGTGTTTTCTGTTTATTTATTCATGGATTGAGTGCATACACCCTAGACTCTTGTAGATGTGAGATTACTAGGCAACATCCCTTAAGATGGTCATATTGGCATATCTTTCATCCACTATCATTGTCTATTTCTAAATCCACAACCTCTTCTGTGATGGCCATTTTGCCCTTACCCTTGTTACGTGCATTTTTCACTTCTCTCCTTTTCTTTATTTCATGGTCACTACCTCGCTCCCTAGACTCCTCTACAATTTTAAGAACAGTTTCAAACCTACTATCGAGAGAGTCCCACATTTGGTCTACCTTTGTCAATACTTCTGATGTTAACTTTTGGAGAGGCAAATTTTTCCTATTCATCATCTCTTCGAGTGGTGACTCTTCTTCCTCCTCACAAAATCTCACTCCCTTTTTTCAAAGGGAAGGATCTTTGTTATATTCTTTCGTACTTCTCTCTTTTGTAGCTCACCTTCTTCTTTGGCAACTTGCTCTATCAATCTATGAATTTGATTTGACCTAAGCTCCTATAACCTTCCTTGGGCCCATATGTCCCAAGGTTTCTTCTTGTTTCATGCCTAAGTCCATCCACAAGATGGCATAGTTGATCTCACTATGAATAACCATGGCTAGGGCAACGATGTAACAATGCATAATTGGGCAACATCCAAGGGTTCATGATTTCCTTGCTTCCATCCTTGGATTTTCTTCTACAAGTTAGACACTTGGGAGTATGTTTGGTACTTATCATTGAAGAGTTCTAACATTGTACTCCACCTCTGAATGGATTCTGTTTCTAAGGACTGGCGCCAACTTTTAGCTTCTTTCACTAGTGTCCTTGGGAACAACTTTAATTTTTTCCATTCATTTTCTATGTTTTGCAAAGAACATGCATCATGGAATGCTTGTAAATGATTCTAAGGATTAGCATTGTATCCCCCTTCAAATCATGGGATGTTGTTCATGTCCAACCTCTTGATCCTCCTATCCTTTTCATGCCTTGTTGGAACTCTTATGGCCTCCGTTATATCTAGCATGCTTCTAGTTGTGAGTAGGGGTTCTTCGTGATCATCTCGTTCATAGTGTCTATGGTGTCTATGCAATTCCCTACTCTCCCTTCTTCTATGTCTAGATTTTTTAGAGTGCCCTTTTCCTTGTTTTTGACTGTCTTGTTGATGACTTTCACTTTGTTTTCCCTTATCCTCATGATTGGTTTCCCTATGATTGTGTCCAGACACTGAAGGAGAGGGTGAAGGTGACAATGAAGGTGAAGAAGAAGGAGAACCATCACCATGATGGTGTTTTCTACCTTCTCTTCAGTGGTCTCAACCTTGATCATGATCATGATCAAAACGTCTTTGTGTTCCTTCATTGAACACTTCATGTTTGTGGATATTAGAACCAGGTTTGTGAATAGTGGAGTGGAGGTTTTGATACACCACCCCCTAACCAATGTCAAGAGGAGGAACATCATTTCATGGGGAACCTGTTGAGGTAGGTTTACCATCCTCAATTTTTCTCAAAACGTGCAGAGTGTCATGGGGCCATTTACCCTTCAAATATGTATGGTATCTCTCCTGTGGCAAGTCTCTTTGACGTTGTGCTTCTGTGGGATGATAGTCTCTTAAGTTATGATTTTATGCAACATATTCTGGCTATAAAAGTAACATGCCTATTTGTGAGAGAGCACAAAGGATCATGTTGGGAACTGATCAGTCTAGAGGAAACACTATGTTACCCTCCAAGTCTCTCCAACATAGTTATTCATCTTGGTGGAGAATAAAGGTGAAATCGAGTACATACTCATCGGGATGAGTATATACCACATGAAACTATTGAGGAACTAGTGGATCTTGGTTATGTGTATTATGCCACCGACTACCTCTTGCATTAGTCCTAGGTGATGAAGTGATCTTATGTGAAGAAGAAGACATCTTGTTTCATTCGGTGTGCAATGTACCATTGTCTTATCTTTCATTGATTAACCCTAAGGGTTCATTCTAATGCTCCAATGATATGAATGATTTCCTATGTTCAACGTAGTGCACAAACAACTAAGTCCCTGGAAACGGTGCCAATGATCAGTGGCGAGGTACCCCTACACTCAACCATATGAATACAAGTGTTTCACACACGATCTGGTCGAACTCCAAGGACCAAGTGCTTATGCACCTTAATGGAACACTCAAGGTTCATCAATCATTGTCTTCCCAAACTTACTTGTATTGTCATGGTTTTATGGTTAAGTAAGCTCAAGGTATATGATTTTTATAACTTTTGTATTTTCTTATGTCTTCTGCTAATAAAGGAGAGGGAGAGAGAACTAAGTGGATGACTTACATTAACTATTCATTGACTAGTTTCTAAATGTTCCTAACACCAGTATCTATTCCCACTTGCCGTACACATCCTGAACTAGTGCAACGCTACTAGGATGACCAAATGCTAATCGTTAGTGGGTTACCAAGCGCCACATGCATGCTTGAAGTGTATTTAACTAAGGGGGTTGAAGGTTGAGAGAGATATTAATTAACTAGGAAAGTATTAAACAATCATTAATTACTAATTAGCTTAATCTGTATGCTACAAGGTTTATCATAAAGTTCATCCTTATTGCCGTACAAAAAATTGTTCTCAAGTACAAGTTGCTCGAATAAAGATCCGTTCACTTTATGACTCCTACTGTGAGCACACAGAAATAATTCTAACTCTAGAATGAAAAAACTACAAGAGTCTAGCTAAGGGTCTAAATCTAATGTCTGTGAACCAAGGGCACTGCCTCTTATTTATAGAAGATAAGGCAGGATGCAATATCCTGTACACGATATCATGTGGTGGATGTGATATCGCGTGCATAATATCGCATACACGATATCATGGTTCACCAGTAAGATAACTACGATTACCTCTTGAACGTCTTGGAAAAAGAGATCACTAAGCTAAAAAGTCTGTTATTTATATCTTAGTACAGGTACATCAATCATATGATCATTTATTAAAAGAGGCTTGTGTTCAAGAAAATAGAGCTCATTCTCTATGACATCTAAAGAGGATATAAGAGAAGCTAAACATGATATTAAATCAAGGAAAGAAAGATCTAGAGTTTGAATACCTTACTTACAAGATGGTTTAAGATGAAAGGTTGAAGTAGAGAATTGGGGTAGGCAACCATGTTCACCTAGACCAGAATCAAAAAAATAAATCAAGTTTTTATTATTTAAAAAACGTAACACTAAATGTTAAGTTAAATGACATCAAAATATCATGGATGATAAAAATTTCAATGCACATATCATTTCTACATTCTAAAATAAATAAAAAAGGAAAATTTGGTACTAAAGCTTGCATTTGCATCAAAGCATCTTGAGAAATGATGTACGAGTAAAGCTATAGAGACAATGATACTAGATGATAGAAAAGTAATGACAAGTGGAAGTAGCAATAGGTAAGGTTTTAGCATAGGAGGAGACTACCTCAACCCTAATCATTCCCTACTAAAGCCAAAATGTAAATCATTCAAACCATAGTTAGAAAATGTTTGTAGAGTTTACATCTATTCCTCTAGCTTACCATAATGGCTATTTTAGTTTTTAAGATTTTAAGTGGATTTTACAAGACATTTTAGCATTAGGATTAGATGTAATAAATTATTATAGTTTAGAAAGATTTTAAAGCTCAAATTTAAGAGTTTAGTTCTATTTTGTTGTGGGGATAACCTTAGTTTTAAGACTCTTGAAAATTTTCTGAATTTTTACTAAAAATTTCATGCATGCATTGATTTTGTTTTGTTCATGAGTTATAGGTAGGAAATCCATTATTTATCTAGAGTTTTACAAAAATTTGTTACCTAGTTGAAGAGAAATAATGATTTTTCATATCACTGTTATAGTGCATTGAACAACAATGCTAGGTAAAAATATTTTATTATTTTTAGCTAATTTTGGCTATATTTGGTAGATGTTTTAAGTTTCATGAATAGAAATATTTACAAATCAATTTTTTCATTGCAAAATTTACAATTCTTTTTGAAAATTTTAAGAAAACATGGATTTGGAAGTTTTCATGGAGAACACATGGGAAGAACATGACATATGGTTTCAATGTGATTGCATTTTTGTGAAATGCCTAGTTGTTAGAGTTAACAAGTAAAATAATGTTCTACATCAAATTAAACTTTAATGTAGATTAAAACTTCATAGTTGGGTTTCACTGCATCACGTTAAAATCTTTGAAGGAGATTTAACATGAATATTGAAATGGAGTAATATGTTTCAACATGTCAAAATTAGTTAGGAGATTTAATGTGAAAAATTGTGTTTTCAACACTAAAAATTTTTAAAACTCAAACTTCTAGGATAATGTCTAATTCTCTACTCTCTCAAATTTCTATTGAGATATGAGTTAGAAATATAAGAGTTAAGAAAAGTTTCTACGTTAGTTTTATTTTAACTAAAACTAGCTTTGATGTTATTTTACAGGTTTGTTAATTTAGATATTCAAAGTCTTGATCATTTAGACATTTTGTAAAACCTATTACAAGACCTTTAACAACATTGAAACTATAGACTACATAGGTTTTTGAATGAGTACAATAGCCAGGGATGGCTTCATCCATTACAGAATGAAGTCCATGGAGAGAACGTAGAGTGGCCAAAGGGGTCAAGGATCAACCTAAGGTCTAAAAATAAGTATAAGTATTTATTATTATATTATATTTTTTATCTAGAAGATGAAAGTAATGGTTAAATGTGCATATTCTTAGCTCAAATAAGCATCAATGATACAAAATTCATTAACATCATGAGAGTAGTAGAAGAGTTTAAAGTTAGGTCTACTAGTGAAGTGTAAAGCACTCAAAAGTGGCTTTTCAAGGGAGAAGGAGTTAAGTAATTTAATAAGTTTGATAGGGCAAGAATTTTGTGTGCTTTAGGATTAAAGAATTCCTACCCTATTGTAATAGAATGTGTAGGATAAATAAAGAGCTACTAATCTGTGAAGGCTATTTTTGTAATTCATGTAAACTAGAAATAAGTCATCATTACCTAGGACATAACTACACTAAGGTATTGGTTAGGATTTTTGGAAAGATAAATAATGATTGATGGTTCAAAACTAGACTTAGCAAAACTATCAATCATGGAGTAATGGTGGGGTTGGGGAAGAAGGACACTATCAATGTGCATAAGGGGAAAATGAAGATTTGAAAAATTTTGTTTCCTTTTTTTATTGAAAGGCTCTTATACAATAAAATACGTCAATAATGGAAGCTAACCCTTAGACAATTATAAAAACTATACAAGATGATGTGCTAAGGGAGGAAAACCAATTGGACATTAGTTATTTGTCAAGGGATATTTGAAGAAATGGAGAAATTGCCCCAAGAGAACAAAAAAGGAAAGAATAAGATGGTAAATAACAAGCTCAATTTTGGATTTTATTATAGATTAATAAAGGCTATGGTAACATTATTTACCAAAGGTGGAGAGAAGAAAGGTGACATTACCTCAAAAGAATATTTCATGTATACACTATGCCAACACTTAGGGAGTCTCATGTTTACTTACATCATCAAAGAAGGTGGTCCTTTGATGTCAGCATTGAAGACTAGGGAAGAGGTGGATCCATCAGTGTTAAAAAGTATCAAAGATCCTCGCAAGAAAATAAGTGAAGATAAGAAATTAGGAAAGAATGGAATCTTCAAGAGCACATTTGGAATTGTAGAGAAGGGAAGAGCTTCAAGAAATAAAAGCTCTATTTCAAAGGATAAAAACACTTCCTCAAAGACCCCATAAATAAGGATCTTCCATGAAGAATCTAGTGTATACCCTCCCCAACCCACCCTCAACCCTTACCCAATTAGACTAAGTTATCAATTTCACCATTTGATTGACGCATTAACCCTAGGTATTAGAATTGCTCATAGTAACCTTTTGGCCTTGAATTTTTACCTCTACTTTATCACTATTTATACTATTTAATAACCATCAACACACCTATACTTACAATCTTCCTTTATTTTAATTTGCAAAACTTTTGTTTAACCTTATTAATTATAATGTTGATGCACTTGCAAAACAAAAATTAATGCTTAACAATTTGAATGGAGGGATCCTAGGAGTATGGTGGATGAATGAAAGCATAGCCTCTTTTGAGCTAGCCNATATATATATATATATAAAATTTAGTTGAGAGATTTTTAAATATTTTTTAAATTAAAAAATATTAAATTGAATCACTAAGAATTGGTTTTCCAAGGATAAAGTCCAAGTTATAAAGTAGTTGAACTCTATCAAATAATAATTACCATGAAAAAGTTCATCTTTTATCCCAAAATTATGAAACATGATCAAGAGAGCTTCCCTCACTGTTATGACAATAAAACTTATTTACTTGTGATAGAGAAGGACTTTCTTAGATAGGCCTAGTAATTGACCTCTTTACTAAAATAAATAAATAAATAAATGAACATACTTATGTCCATCATATATATACATGCCATCTGATGAGTCACGATATCAGGACCACGATATCGCATCTGGGATATCGAAGCCTATCAATGATATCAGACATCTAATGTTGGAACCTGTCTCGTTGCCTATAAATAAGAGGTGGGTGCACTTGGTTTGGCAATAGTTAGTTTCTTAGTTCCTTTCCCGAACTCTTGCAGTTTTCTCTTTCCAGAGTTAGAATTATTTCTGAATGTCAATAGTAGGAGTCATAAAGTGAACGAATCTTTATTTGAACATTGTGTACCTGAGCACACCTTGTGTCAAGAAATAAAGACGAACTTTATGATAAAAATTGCAACATTCAGAATAGCTTATTTATTGCATTTAATGTTATTTACAGTTATTTAATGCTTTCATTAGTTAATTGGTTTCCTTTATTGATTTTCTAATTTTCACAAAGTAAGCACACTTAGTACGACCACTTTGAACATACATGGAACACTTGGTAACCCAGTAACGACTAGTGTTTGGTAATCCTAGTAGTGTTACACTAGTTCAAGATGTGTATGGCAAGTGGGAATGGATGCTGGTGTTAGGACTAGTTAAAGCCTAGTTGATTAGTTAATTTAAATTAGTTACTTAAGTATTTCATTTCTCCATTTTAAGCACTAGGAACATAAAACATAAAAAGCGTAAAAATCACATACCTCAATTTTACTTAACCATACAATCATGCCATACAAGTAAGCTTGGGAAGACAACAATCGCCTAAGCCATCTTTGTTCTGTGAAGACACATAATCACTTAGTCCTTGAAGTTTGACCAAATTGCATGTGAACACTTGTATTCATATGGTTTAGCATAAGGGTACCTCGTTGCTCATCATTGACACCATTGCTGAGGACTTTCTTATTTATGCGCTAATTAGAACTTAGGAATCTTCCCATCATTGGAACAAACCCTTAGGGTTAGTGACCCTATAATCATTGAAAAGAAAATGGTATTGCACACTGAATAATTAATCATGTCTCCTTCTTCTTACGAGAGTGCTTCACTGCCTAGGTCTGACACCATCAACAATCGGAGGTAGAGTACACATTATGATTCACCAGTGCCCCAATAGTTTTGCTTGGTATACGCTCATCTAGATGAGTATGTACCAGACTTTACCTTTATCCTCCACTAGCCTAAATAGTTGTGATGGCATGATTTAGAGGGTAACATAATGTTACCTCCCAATCGCTCAATCCCAAGCATGCTTCTTCATTCTCTTACATGAATTGGCATGCAACACTTATAGATAGAATACATTGTGCATGAACATGACTCAAGAGAGTATCAACCCACAAAGGCACAATGCTAAAGGAACATACAACAAGAGAGACATTACAAATCTATGAATGGGAAGCGGTCTCAGGATGACCCATATGTCCTAAGTAAAAATGAGGATGGTGAACTTGCCTCAAGAGGTTTTCCACAAAACGATGTTCCTCCCATTGACTTCAGTTAAGGGGTTGTGTATCAGAACCTTCACTCAACTATCCATAACCTAGGTTCTGATGTCAATGAACACAAAGGATCCAAAAAAGGAACACAAATGCATGATAAAGATGGACATTCTGATTGTAACTACGATCGAGGCCACAACCACCGAAGAGAGGGTAGTAGGCATCATCATGATGTCAGTCCTCCTTCCTCTTCACCTTCATCATCTCCTTCCCCCTCTCCTTTAGGATCTGACTATAGTCACAAATGGAAAGACCATGAGGACAATAGTAAGTGAAATATAGATCATAGACAAAATAGTCAAGAAAGGGGACGAGGGCATTCTAGGGAAACACATTACGAAAGAAGGGAGAGTAGGGAACGACATAGGCATCATAGACACCATAGGCAATACGATTACAATGAACCCCTACTCACCACCCAAAGTATGTTAGATATAATTATGGTCGTTGGAATTCCAACAAGGCACCAAAAAGATAGTAGGATCAAACGACTAAACATGAATAACATCCCATGATTCAAAGGGGGATATAACGTTGATCCTCAAAATCATCTACAAGCATTTCATGATGCATGCGCCTTACAAAATATAGAAAATGAGTGGAAAAGACTCAAGTTGTTTTCATAGATATTAATCAAGAAAGCGGAAAGCTAGTACTGGTCCTTAGAAGCAGAATCCATTCACCGATAGAGTACCATGTTAGAGCTATTCAATGATAAGTATCAAACATTCTCCTAAGTATCCAACCTACGTAAGCAAATCCAAGGGTGGAAATAAGGAGAACAAGAACCCTTGGATGTTGCCATGGATTGATATTATGCATTATTACATCATTACCCTAGCCATGGTTACTTGCAGAGGGAACAACTACACCATCTCATAGGTGGGCTTAGGTATGAAATGCGAAGACCCCTTGGGACTTATGCCCAAGGAAGACTATCCAAGCTTAGAGCCCATTAAGTACAAAGATTGTTGAAGCAAGTTGCCAAGGAGGAAGGTGAGTTAAGAAAAAGAGAAAATGCAAAGGAATATCATAGAGACCCTTCCCTCTAAAAGAAGGAAGTTAGATTTTGTGAGGATGAAGAAGAGTCACCACTTGAAGAGATGGTGAATAGAAAAACCTTGTCCATTCAAAAATTTGCATCAGAAGTATCGACAAAGGTAGATCAAATGTGGAACTCCCTAGATGATAAATTTCAAACCATTCTAAAAATAGTAGAGGAGTCTATAGAACAAAGTAGTGATCAAGAGAGGAGAAAAAAGAAAGAAGCTGAATATGCACATAACAAGGGTAAGGGAAAAGTTTCCGTTATTGAAGAGGTTGTGGATTCAAACATAGACAATGATGGCAGATGTGAGATATGCCAATATGACCATCCTAAAGGATGTTGCCCAGCAATGTCCCATCTACAAGAGTCAGGGGTGTATGCACTAAACCATGATTGAACAGATGGCAAACACCCTGAAGGTTACCTTATCCTCAAGGTAACCTAAGGCAGTTTCACCAACCCTTGATGTATTATTCGAGTGGAACTCCACCATAACTAAATGAATAGTATCAATAGTGGCAACATTCACAATCATGGGGAATGACATTACTGCAACAACCATACCCTTATCGTCAACCTGATCCATTTGATACTACATGCAGCAATCGATCTCTCCACATAACTCCACTAGTCATGTCATCCCTCAGCCTCACTACCAAACCCACGAGTACTATAGAACTCCTTTTCCTAGGAGAGATGTTTCACAAAGGTACTATCCTTCTCATCCAACTGCACCTCTTCCACTCTTAGCTCCATTACCACCTACTCCAACTATGTAGGGTGAGCTCCCTACCTAGCTGTAGCAACATAACCCTACAAGGGTTGTTAATCCTTAATCTACTATTGCTTTAGATAACTACACAAACAAGAGAACCTTCTTTAGAACCAATAGTCCAACCAAGTCCTTATAGCCATAAGCGTCCAACTATCTAATTACCTCGCCATCATTTGAATCTTCAAAGCTTCCTTCGAACCAAAAATCGCACCCAATGCACACGGTCATGTTTACTCATGCCATTACCGATTGGATTAAAGTTGGTCATCTTCCTAGGAAATTATCTGATCTTGAAAGTCCTCTTATTTATTTACAAATCATGGGAAATGAGCCTTGCAAAGCTCTTTTGGATTTAGGTTCTAGTGTTAACTTGATCTCCCAAGAAATGTACAAAGCCTAGAACTTGCCTCCACTAAAAAATAATAACATTCATTTAGAGTTGGCTAAGTAGTCCATCACTATCCCATTAGGACTAGTAGAGGACATTGTTACCACTATCTGTGGGTGGTCGTATCTAGCCAATTTCTTAGTGATCCAAGTTAACAACTACAAGGGGGACTTCCCAATCATTATGGGAAGAGAATGGCTAAGCACAATTGATGTGTTCCTAGGAATACATGATCTTTCCCTAGAAATATCAAAGGAAAATATGTTTGGAAAGATCAACAAGAGGAAAGTCCCATGCATCACATACAGTGACACAAGATGCAACTGTGTGTAGAAGTCTTGGTTTGTATAATGTTTGACATTGCTTGCATGCAACCAGTGTGCACAAGTGACTAACATATGAAGATGCCTATATGCAGTAGCCACAAGACAAGAAGGCACCCAGTGGTTGATAGCTGATCGAGAGAGAAACTCAATTCTATGCATGGATCCAACTGAGAGCTTAACTTATGCCTATATTGATAGCATAGATACATTAGAGCAAGTCCACTGCCAACTTCCAAGTATTGATACTAAAAATACCAAACTAGGTGAAGTTGAAAATCCCTAACAAGTTCAAGCAAGAGCCCCTTGAGTTAAAATTGTTGCCCATTGATATGGAGTACACATTTCTCAAGAATGAAAAATCAGTAATCATTAATGCTAAGCTTGCTCCTCAACAAAAAGAAAGACTACTAAAGATGGTAAAAAAATGGTCGAAATCCTTTGCTTGGTCATATCATGAATTAATGAAAATAGATCCTAGGATATGCTGACATAGAATTTACACTAACCCCTCCATGAAGCCTTGATGAAAACTGCAAAGGTGATTAAACCCAAAGCTTAAGCAAGTGGTTAAAGAAGAAACTGAACAACTTTTAAAAGTTGGGTTCATCTACCCCATTACTGATAGTGAATGGGTTAGTCCATTAGTCATTATGCCTAAAAAGGGAGGTAAGTGGAGGGTGTGTATAGACTTTAGGCTATTGAACATGGAAACATTCAAACATCACTTTCCATTGCCATTCATCAACCAAGTCTTAGATACCATTGCAGAGCATTTCTACTATAGTTTTCTAGATGGTTACAATAAATACAATCAAATTCAAATAGACCACATTCACGAGTCCTTGGGGGACATTTGCATATAGGCAGATGTCATTTAGCTTCTGCAATTCCCTAATAACATTTCAACATCTAGTTCTAAGTATATTTTCGTAGCAAATAAGAAATGGTGTGGAAGTATTTATGGATGATTTATCCACCTACGAAGTAGACTTTGAATAGGCATTGGACTGGTTAGAGCAAGTACTAAAATGATGCATAGAAACCAAATTAAGGCTCAATTGGCAAAAAATCCATTTAATGGTCCAAGAATGCATTGTGTTAGGGAATAAGATTTCACAAATAGGGATAGAGGTAGATCTTGAAAAGATTAAAGTCATCTAAGAAATCACTTGCTAACCTAAAACTATCAAAGATATTTGATCATTCCTTGGACATACTGGTTATTATAGACACTTCATTGAGAACTTTTCAAGGATTGCAAAACCTTTGGTAGAACTAAAAAATAAGGAAATGCCCTTTAAATGGACCAAGGAATGTGAGCTAGCCTTCCAAACCTTGAAACAGAAGCTCATAGAAACACCTATTCTACAAGCTCCTGACTAGTCCAGACCATTGCACATAATGACTAATGTGTCCAACTTTACTTTAGGAGCCATACTTGGACAGTTAGATGACTAGAAAAGACCCCTTACATCCACTATGAAAGTCAAAGTATTATTGATGCACAACTCAACTACACCACAACAGAAAAAGAGTTAATGTCTATGTTGTTTGCACTAGAAAAATTTAGGCACTATGTATTGGGCTATAAGATATTTGTACACATGAATCATAGTGTAATTTAGTTCCTAATGAATAAACCAATGGTGAGCCCTCACATCATATGATGGCTCATGATATTACAAGAGTTCAATCTTACGATGATTGATCGTAAAGGCACTAAGAACATTATTGTTGATCATTTATCTTGGTTATGATGGGATAACAAAGAGCATGAATATCCAATTTCTGATTGTTTCCCTGATGAACTTCTCTTTGCATGTATGATAAATAATCATTTACCCACTTATACAAATTGGTATAGTAGCATTCTCACTTATCTTCTTACACAATAAACACCACAAGGGTTAGATGTTAAAAAGAAACAATAGTTTCTCCACCGAGCCAAATATTTCATGGAAATTAACAAAAAACATTATAAAGTATGTTTCAATGGCTTGGTCTGATGGTGTGTTCCTGATGTAAATCGATTACAAGTTCTCCAAGATGCTCATGAGGGCCCTTGTGGGGGTCATTACACTAGGAGACACATAGCCATTAAAATCTTGCTTGTAGGATATTATTGGCCTACATTTTTTTAGGATACTCATCATTTCATCCAATCTTGCGAGCATTGCCAATGTGATGGGGGAATGACTATTAGAATGGAGGGTCCAAAACAATGGATTTAACCTCTAGAACACTTTGACATATGGGGTATTGATTTTATGGGGCCTATCATACAATGTCCAATGGAAAATCCTACATCGTTGTTGCTGTTGATTATTTTACAAAGTGGGTAGAAGAAACTGCTATTACAGACTTAACATCATCTACCACTACATGATTTATTCAAAAAAAAATCATAAATAGGTTTGGTGTGCCTCGTGCACTTATTTCTAACAATGGTACACATTTTATAGGTGCAACTTTTCAAAAGTTGATACAACGCTTAAGGGTTGAGCATAAACTGACTACACCATATCATCCTCAAGTGAATGTTCAAGCTAAAGCCACCAATAGGAAAATTACAAAAATATTGACATGGAACATTACCAAATATAGGTGAGAATGGAGCATCAAACTGAATGATGCCCTTTGGGCATACTACTTCACATGGAAACTCCCTATAGGCTTCTCTTCCTATGAGTTAGTGTATGGTAAACTTCCAACACTTCCTATTCAAGCTAAGATCCGTACACTATCTAGAGCATGTGACCTCAACGTTGACCTTAATTTAGCATAGAAATAATGGTTAATGAACCTTAATGTGCTATATGAAAATCGATTAGCCACCCTGTCATCCAATGAACTGCACAAGGCCTTTAACAAATAATGTCATGACCTAAGGATTAGGAAAGTTAAATACCAACTAAGAGATAAGGTTCTTTATTGGAATCCCACACATGTACCACAATAAACTAAATTTCAAATGCTATGGAAAGCATCTTATATTATTCATGAAACTTTTCCTTCAAGGGCCATGATGATCTATAAACCTAAAAGCTCGAATAAGAAATTATTGTTCAACATCCAGCAAACCAAACCTTTCCATGAGCCTAAAATAGCTAGTACTAACACTACCTCAATTAATGAATAGCCTTGCTCATTATTTCAGATCTCCTCCTTCCAACTCAGTCATGGGGGAGATGGCCACTAATGCTAACCATTCTGATCACTCAATTCCTTTGTCTTTTTTGTTTTACACATTTTTCATATTTACTTATTTTTATTTTACACCATCGTTAACATTTTTACTATTTCTTTGTTTTATTTATTCTTACTCATCACATAATAAGTGCTCACGATGGTGGGTTGTACTATAATGATGTTGATTGCTAATGTTTGTTTTTTCCTTTAACTTTTAATGTTGATGGTAAGATATGGTTTCTTTTGATAAAATAGGCAATGTGTTCATGTCATCCATTCATCCACTCAACTCTATGATCTTCCTTTGATTTGGAAATGTACTATTTCTTTTTCTAAGTAAACTTATTAATGAATTGGTGGTCTAGTATTCTTCAAACTAAAGAAAGATTCAAATGGATGGAAAAGGGTGTGACCTCAAGGGGATTCGATGCATTGGTGCTAGCTATTCTCTTAGGTAATTGGATGTTTTTCATCAATTCTTCCACCATTCTGCTATTGACTAATATATCAGGAAGTTGACTAAATTAAGTAAGTGTTTTCATGGTGTGGGTTTTACAAAAAAAATGGTGCAAATTCAAAGCACACCCCTTAGACATAAGAACAAAACATTGGCTACACACATTGGTTATGGTACTAGAAAGACATGTTATCCATGCCTAAAAGTTCCCTCTAACTAAGGCCCTTTTTCACTTCTTGCTCTTTTTTTCTTTTCTTCTTGGAATGGTAGTTGCTTTATAGAAGCATTCTTGCTACATCAGGAGGATAGATTGGTCAGGTTTGTTGATGCGAGTTCACTGAATGTGGTTAGTGTGAATCTGGATTTGGAGGGAATTTTATTATGTCACCTTAACCACATACTACACAAGGGACTTTACACAACCTTAATTTTGGTATTTCATTCCATTCGCTCCTCTCTTTCCATATTACTTACCATATTCCACCTCATTGCCAGTTTTATGATTATTCTATATCTTGGTTGATGCATTGTTATTCTTTGGTAAACTCTTGTGGGTAAGTTCTTAACCATTATGTCATTCCTAGAGCCTACGGACTCTTTGGTTTATGGGTTTGTCAGTGCATACAGGGCATGATCCTACTTTGGGGAGGACCCATTAGCATTTCTTTATGATGCAATTGTTAAGTTATTTCCCTTAACATTTCCTACAATCAATCATTTCCATTTTACCACATCCATGACATCCATTTTTGTTTTATTGTCTTCATCATTCTTCTTCCTCTAATATTCCTTGTTTCTCATTTTCCATCCTATTACTATTTGAGGTTTGCTCTTAGTTTTGGTGGCCCTGTAACAAATTTTTCCATTCCATTACATTACTTATCTTACCCCTACACCTTGGGTAGTTATCAGTTACAAGCCTCTAACCTAGTATCTGCCATACCCACAACCTAGCCAATGTGCTTTATATTGAGGCAAGGTGTCAACTGCATTATGTCTTATCTATCCTTGCTAATTCATGATTTTGTTGTGTGTGCAAATGGCGATTACATGAACAATGGACTAGGATAGGAGGGAGCACTCAGGATGGACTAGAACAAAAAGAATTTACATAGGAAACAAACTTGATCATGTGGCCTTGGATGAACAATGGTATGCATAGTTTTGACATCGACAGCAACATGCCTCATTTTGTTTTCTCTCTCTCTTTCCAAGCTGTCAAATGAGGGTATGGATGTCATCTATGTACAATGTTCACCACAATGGGTATGAACACATGTCATAATATGATTGTTGATCCATTCACCAGGAATTTTAAGTTTGTCATTCCATGTCACAGTAGTTGTCGTTTCATCAATAATCTCATACCTTCCCAATATTTTGTAAGAAACTCGAGGACAAGTTTTCATTCAGTCATGGGGGTATGATGAGTTGCGATATCAGGACCATGATATTACATCTGCGATATTAGAGCCTACCAAGAAATATCGAACATCCAATGTCAGAACCCATCTCATTGCCTATAAATAAGAGGTGGGCACACTTGGTTTGGCAATAGTTAGTTTCTTAGTCCCTTACCCGAACTCTTGCAATTTTCCCTTTTCAGAGTTAGAATTATTTTTGAACATCCATAGTAGGAGTCATAAAGTGAATAGATCTTTATTTGAGCATTGTGTACCTAAGCACACCTTGTGTCCATAAATAAATATGAACTTTGTGATAAACCCTACAACATTCAGAATAGCTTATTTATTGCATTTAATATTATTTATAGTTATTTAATGCTTTCATTAGTTAATTGGTTGTCTTTATTGATTTGACAATTTTCACAAAGTAAGCACACTTAGTATGACCACTCTGACCATACGTGGAACACTTGGTAACCCAGTAACAACTAGTGTTTGGTAATCCCATTAGTGTTACACTAGTTCAAGATGTATACGGCAAGTGTGAGTGGATGCTGGTGTTAGGACTAGTTAGAGCCTAGTTAACTAGTTAATTTAAATTAGTTACTTAATTATTTCATTTTTCCATTTTAAGCACTAGGAACATAAAACATAAAAAGCATAAAAATCACATACCTCAAGTTTACTTAACCATACAATTGTGCCATACAAGTAAGCTTGGGAAGACAACGATCGCCTAAGCCATCCTTGTTCTATGAAGGCGCATAAGCACTTAGTCCTTTGATTTTAACTAGATCATGCATGAATGCTCGTATTTGTATGGTTGAGTGTAGGGGTACCTCACTACTCATCACCATCCTATATTATGCCTTTATGGATAAGAAAAACTAAATTATGTTTTCTAACTAATCAAAAATAATCACTAGTATCTTTTACCATTCAAAGAATAATTCACTTCTTTGAAAGATTTATATTAAATAAGAGAAACAAATCACATGATCTAAACACAATAGGGGGAGTGAAACCTAAAATAATTGAAACATAGATACACCCCAAGATTTATAGAAGTTTATAACTCAATGCTATATCATATAATCAAACCTATGACTTCAAGATACCATGTCAAGGCCCATACCACTAGACCAACATACCATTGTTACACAAACCTTATTCTGATAAGTTTAGTATGTTTCTTCCTACAAAGATTAGATTTTAATAATGAGATATTAGCCTAGTGGTATAGGTCTTGGCTTAGCAACCTTAGGTCACAAGTTTGATTCTACTTGATAGTACTAAGTTATAAGCTTTTATAAATCTTGGGGTGTACCTATATTTTACTTATTTTAAGTTCCAACACACCCTTACAAAGATTATATTTTTCCATTTAGGCTTAAACCTAGAACCTCTAGGTGTATATTATGTAGGTACCTCAACTAATCTATAACTCATACTTAATGAGTTAAGTTTGTTATCAAGTTATTCTAGCCCAATATAAAGATCTAATTAGATAAGTGGATTAATAATGAAGTGTTAGCCTAAGAGAAAAAGTTTGGATTTAGAAATTCTAAGTTATGGGTTCAATTTCTGTAAATTGCATTAAGTTATAAAGTTTTATGTTGGCTATATGTTCAAGGGGATTAATATAAAGTGAAAAAATTTGGAATATTTTTTTTCTCAATGAATTTAATGTGAAGATACAAATAGAATATGATATTATGCTTCTTGAAGTAGAGATGAAGTGATTAGAGGCTAAAGCTATTTGTCAATTTATAGCCTATACTCATATTCTTTCTGCATCATCATTAGATATTCAAAAAAAGTGATAATGAAAATTCATAGTAAATAATGGCTTTATGAGGGAGTTTTATGACTTAGTAAATAAAATATTCAAGAGTACATGTTTTATTCAAATTTTAACTAAGTTCACAATTTGGTAAAATAAGTAGTATATCACAAACTTTGGGAAAACATATAAGGTGAAAAACATTTCTATTGCAATAGTATAATAGGAAGCCTGAATTTAGAGGCAAACTATTTATTTGTTACTATTCCTTATAATTACAATGTAAAATCAGCAGAGTAAAAATGGGATCTCATCATTTCAGATTTGAAACATATATATTTCATAAACTTCCTTGTGAAGAATGAATATGCTAACTATGTAATATAAATAACATTAAAAAAGAATATCATATTTTCTTGTAATGTCTTGCATTGGAGCACATTAGAGAAAGATGAAATATTATAGTTGCAAATTTGGTTGATTTGTTTCAAATTTTACTAAGAATACTTGGTAATTAATGAGTGGTGAGATACCCCTATGCCCAGCCATATGAATCACAAAGTGTTCACGTGCGATCCAGTCGAATTCCGTGGACTGTATAGTTTCCAGTGCACTAGTTTTCTAGGGAGTGAACCTTGCCTTAAGGTTGTTCATTGTCTTTCCAATTACACTTGTCATGTACACTGATATGGTTAAGTGTAAATAAGCCATCTAATTTTTATCATTTTATATTTTATGATTTTGGTGTTCAAAGAGAGATAAAGTAATTAGATTAACTAATTTAATGTAGCTAATTAACTAGTATCTAAGCAATCCTAACATAAGCATCTAGTCCCACTTTCTGCACACATCCTGAACCCATGTATCCACTACTAGGTTATCAAGAACTATGCTACTAGGTGTACCAAGCAATAACGCTGCTGGGATTACCAAGTGAATACGTGTTACACTCAAAGTGGTCGTACTTATGTGTTTAATCTATCTAGCTTATTTTGTGATGAGAGCAGTTACTCTAATTATTAGAGTGATTATTATTACAGTGGCTACTCTAATTATTAGAGTAGTTATTCTAATTATTAGAGCGGTTATTCCCAGGTTACTCTTGGGTCTATAAATACAATGCCCAGGAGCACAATTGGAAGCATGGTTTTAGCAGTCAAGTAGCGAAACTCTTGCATTCTATATATTTGAAAGTTAGAATATTTTCCAAGTGCCCAGAACAAGAGGTCTAAGTGTGAATAGATCTTTATTCAAGCATTGATGTACCTGAGCACATCATTGTGTTGGTAATAAAGATGAGTTCTTTGATTCATCCTTGTAGCACTTCAATTTTTCTTTCTTATGCATTTATATTTTATTTTATTTTATTTTATGCATTTTAAATTCATGTTATTTATGTAGCAATTAATTTTGATCTATTAAGCAATCATTAAAGTACACAAGTATGACCTCTTCGAGCATATGTGTGACACTTGGTAGCTCAAAAATGATTAGTGTTTGACAACCCAAAAATGTTTTCACAAAGTTTAGGATGTGTTCGAGAAGTGGAAATGGTTACTTATGTTAGGCTAGATTAGACTATAGTTTACTTAGTAATTAATCACTTTTATTTTCAATCACTCTTACTTTTATTCTCATTCTAGGTGAGTAATTCCATAAAAACACAAAACAATAAAAATCATATGTCTCAGTCACACATAACCATACAATTGCATTCCAAAAGTGGGAATGGGAATACAATGAGAAAATAACACGCACACATTGTTTAGCTCTAGTGTACTTAGTAATTATAGTCTACGAAATTTGACTAGATTGCACGTGAATGCTTATGATTCGTATGGGTGGGCGTAGGGGTACCTTGCTGCTCATCATTGACGCCATTTCTTTGTGTGCTATCTAAGCCTAGTGAAATCTAGTAACCTTGTTGTTCAAACCCTAAGTGTTAAATCCTACAAAAAAATTATCATTATTATTATTAAATTAAATTTTAACTACATATTTTTTATTAACACAAAATGTCTTCTTCTCACAAGAGCCCATCTCCACATAGGGCAGTTCAAGTACCTCAACAATACAAGGTGGTATATGCTCATCCTAATAAGTATGTACTAGACTTTACCTTCATCTTACATCAAGATGAATTGATGCGGTGGTGCAACATGGAAGGTAACATTATGTTGCCACTTGACCGATTTGTTCCACCAATGCTTCAATTAATGCTGGCATGACACAAGCTTCAACATCTCTATGGAGAATATGAGATGTGAGATCCTAATTCAAGGGATTATCATCCCACTGAAGTTCAAAGATTAAGGCGTCATCAATTGGAGCATCAGCATGAGCTTATGAAGGGTAAGGGGTTAAACATCTTTCCACCTCTACTTGGCCCAATTAATGAAGGTGACCACATCTTTAGTGATTCTCCTCTCTTTGATTTTTTTCAAGGATCCCTTAACTAGAATGTACAATCCATACTTCACAATCCAGGTTCTGGTCAAAATGGATCCAATGAAAAAAATGGATCTAGAGAGGCAAGTCAGGAAAAGTGGGATAAAGGAGATCATGATCATGATCATGGTCACGAGCATTGAAGAAAGGGTGATAGGCTTTAGCATGAAGCAAGTTCTCATTCTTCTTCCCCTTCGTTTTCATCTTCTTCTTCATTGGGTTCAGATTGTGGCTGTAGAAGAAATAACTATGATGGAGGTGACCAACGGGACCAGAACAATAGAAGGAACCGTCGGGACAATTGTGACCGCAGACATGGGCAATCCATAGAGGCCCATCATCAAGAAAGAAGGGATAATAGGGAGCATCGTAGGCACCCTCATCATGGCTTTGATAAACCTCTACTTGCTACTTAGGGCATGTTGAATATTGTAGAGGTTGTGAGGATTCTAGCAAGGCATGTGAAGGATAGCATAATAAAGAGGCTTGATATGAACAATATCCCTCAATTGGAGGGAGGATATGATGCTGATCCACAAAATCATCTCCAAGCTTTCCAAGATGCATGTGCCTTATAGAATATTGAAAATGAATGGTAAAATCTAAAATTATATTCAAGGACACTCATAAAGGAAGAAAAAAGTTGGTATCCATCCTTGGAACCAGAATCAATCAGGTGGTGAAGTACAATGTTGGAGTTATTCAATGACAAATATCAAACATACTCTTGAGTATTCAATTTAAGAAAACAAATTCAAGGGTAAAAACAAGGAAATCATGAGTCCTTGGATGCTACTATTGGTCGATACTACTCTCTATTCCATAGGTGTCTCGACCATGGATACTCTTAGCTTGATTAGTTTTGCAATATCATAGATGGGTTACGGTCTGAAACAAGGAAAACCCTTGGCATCTATGCCCAAGGAAGATTGACAGAGTTGAGCATCCATTGGATTCAAAAATTAATTGAGTAGGTAGCTAAGGGGGAGGGAGAGCTGAGAAAATGTGAAAGTGCAGAAGAATACAATAGAGATCCTTTTATTCGAAAGAAATGGATTAGATTTTTTGATAGTGAGGATGAATTTGTCAAAGATGTGGTGGTTTGTAAGAAAACCTTACCATTCCAAATATTGCAATCAAAAATTATAACTAAGGTTGATCAATGATGGGATTCCATGGATAATAGGCTTCAAGCTATCTTAAAAATTGTTGAAGAGTCCAAGCAACAAAGCGGTGATCATGAGCGTTGAAGGCGTAAGGAGGCTGAACATGTCATATTTAAAGGTAAAGGTAAGATGGTTATGAATAGTGATTTGGATGATGATGGTGGGTGTGATTTTTGCCAGTATGAACTTCCTAAGGGATGTTGCCTAGTTGTATCACTCTTGCAAGAATTTGGGATGTATGCCTTACATCCACAACTTGCACAAAGGCAAACACCCAAAATATTATCTTATCCACAAGGAAATCCTCAACAATTCTACCAACCATAAAAATACTATCCAAGTGAAACTCCTCCATAACCTTACGAAGTATATCAACAATGGTAGCAATCACAATCGTGGGCATTGTCACCTCCAAGATAGCAATACCCTTACCAGCAACCAGATCCCTATGGTTATTATGTTCAGCAACATGCATCTCCAAGGGACTCCTCTAGTCATGTTGTTGCTTACTAGTCTCACCACTATCCTATTGAAACATGTCAATCACCCTATTCAAAGAGGGATGACACCTACTATCCTCATGTACCTCGTGTCTTTGCACCTAGGCCTCCACCTCCTACACCACTACCACCTACTCCGTCCATGCAAGGTGAGTTTCCTACACAACAATAGTAAAGGAATGCTACAAGGGTGGTTAACCTATAATTGGTTAACCCATCCAGTAGTTAGAACCACAAACAAAGAAAAGACCATTCTTCTGAACCTTGCAGTCTACCAAAGCACTCAAATACATTAATGGTTGGTAACTTTGCTCCTCCACCTTCCTCTATTTCTTCTTTATATGAGTCCCCCTCTCAAATCCATACTGGAATGCTGACACATGTTGTATCTAATTGAATTCAAGCTGGTAACCTACCTAGAAAATTAGCTGATCCTAGGAATTCCCTAGTTTACTTGCAAATTGGTGGGAATGAGCCTTGCAAAGCTCTTCTGAATTTTGGTTCTAGTGTTAATCTAATCTCACATAAGATGTACACAATGTGGAACCTTTCTCCTTTGATGAAGAACAACATCTAGCTAAAATTGGTAGACCAGTCCATCACTATTCCATTAGGACTGGTTGAAAACATCATCACCACCATTTGTGGGTGGTCATATCTAGCTAATTTCCTAGTAATTAAAATGGAGAACTACAAGGGGGAATTTCCAATCATCATGGGAAGGTCATGGCTAAGTACTATTGATGCCAAAATGGGAAGTAGAGATCTTTCCTTGGATATATCAAAAGAAAATGAGTTTGGAAAGATCAAGAAGAAGAAAGTTCCATGTATTGCGTACAACGATTTAAGGTGCCATTGTGTGAAAAATTTATGATCAATAAAGCAAACATCTATTTCTGCATGCAAGCAGTATGTATTAGAAGCTGAGATCCAGAGATGTTTGTATGCAATAGCCACAAAACAAGAGGGCACCCAGTGGTTAATAGCTAATACGAGCAGTAGTACATTATGCATGGAATTGACTGAGGGCCTAACATATGAATATCTTGCAAGTATGGATGAACTTGACCAAGTTCATCACCAACTCTCCAAAGGAGAAAATGATGATATTAATTGGGATGAGCTGGAAATTCCTAATAGTTTGAAACAAGAGCCCTTGAATTGAAGATGCTACCAATTGGAATGGAGTATGTATTTCTAGAAAATGGAAAGCCAGTTATCATTAATGTTAAGCTTGCTATAGAACAAAAGAAAAACTTGATAAAAGTTGTGGAAAAGTGGTTAGTAGCTTTTTCTTGGTCATATTCTAAGCTCATTGGAATAGATCCAAGAATATGCTAGTATCAAATTTACACTTATCCTACTATCAAGCCAAAACAACAACCATAACAACATTTAAATCCCAAGTTAAAGTAGATTGTCAAAGAGGAGATTGAACAACTCCTCAAGGTGGGATTCATCTACCCTATCGTAGATAGTGAGTGGATCAATCCACTCTTGATTGTACCAAATAAAGAAGGTAAATGATGGATGTGCATTGATTTTTGGCTACTCAACATGGCAAATTTCAAGGATCATTTTCCATTGCCTTTTGTTGACCAAGTGCTAGACACCATTTCGAGGCATAACTATTACAACTTTTTGAATGGTTATAGTGGCTATAACTAAATCCAAATTGCACTAGAGGACAAGGCAAAGATATCTTTGACAAGTCTATGGGGGACTTTTGCTTACTGGTAGATTCCATTTGGTCTATGCAACATCCTGGCCACGTTTCAATGACTAGTTCTCAACATTTTCCAAAAACAAAGTGGTAGTAGGATGGAAGTTTTTATGGATGATTTTTCTACCTATAGAGCTACGTTCGAGCAAGCCCTAAAGCATCTTAAGCAAGTATTGAAAAGATGTGTCAAAACAAACCTCCAGCTCAATTAGCAAAAGAGTCATATTACGGTCTAGAAAGGCACAGTCTTGGGGCATCGCATTTCAAAAGTAAGAATCAAGGTGGACCCTGGAAAAATAAGGGTCATCCAAGGAATAACCGATCAACCTAAAATAATCAAAGAAGTTTGGTCATTCCTTGGTCATATCGGCAACTATCAGTGCTTCCTTGAGAATTTTTCTAAAATGGCTAAGTTGTTGATAGAATTGACAAACAAGGATGTATCATTCATTTGAACCCCTGGATGTGAATCAATATTTCAATAATTGAAGTAAAAGCTTGTTGAAACTTCCATTCTTCAAGTACCAGATTAGTACAAACCATTTCATGTGATGACTGATGCATCAAATTATGCTTTGGGGGAAGTGCTTACATAGATGGATGATCAGAAACATCTATATTACATTCACTGCATAAGCTAGAGAATTATAGGTGCACAACTAAACTACACCACTACAGAAAAGGAGTTAATGGTAGTGGTGTTCGCATTAGAGAAGTTCAGGCCTTATGTGCTTGGATACAAAGTGTTTGTGCACACAGATCACAGCACCATCATATTTCTAATGAACACACCAATGGTGAGCCCCCATGTCATACGGCGACTTGTGATTTTGCAAGAATTCGATCTCACAATGGTAGATTGTAAAGGTGTAGAGAATGTGGTCACAAATCACTTATCATGACTAAGATGGGACAACAATTAGAAAGAGAGCCCTTTATTTGATCAATTTCCTGATGAATATCTCCTTGCAGTTGCTATTAATGCACAAATTCCTACTAAATCAAATTGGTATGATACCATCCTCACCTATCTACTCAATCAAGAATTGCCACAAGGGTTGGACACTAGAAAGAAGCAATAGTTTCTTCACTAAATCAAGTATTTCATGAAGATTAATGAAAACATTTACAAGGTGTGCCTTGATGGCCTGGTACATTGGTGTGTCCTTAATACAAATCAACTATGTATTCTCTAGAATTCTCATGAAGGTCCTTGTGGGTGCCATTATGTTGGGAGGCACATGGCCATAAAAATCCTCATGGAAGGGTATTATTGGCCAACAATCTTTAGGGATGCACATCAATTCATCTATGCTTGTGATTGTTGCCAACGAGATGGTGGAATGATAGCTCAAATGGAAGGACCGCAACAATGGATATAACCTCTTGAACCATTCAAAATTTGGGGCATTGACTTTATGGGTCCCATTGCACCTTTATCAAATGAAAAGGCATATATCATAATCGTAGTTGACTTGCACCAAGTGGGTAGAAGCAGCAGTTGTCATCAACTATACATCCACCACTATTGCTCAGTTTGTACAACAAAACATCGTAAACAGGTTTGGTGTACCTTGTGCATTAATTTCTAATAATAGAACTCATTTTATAGGTGCCACTTTCTAGAAAGTAATGTAGGGCTTGGAGGTTAAATATAAACTCACAACACCATATCATCCCCAAGCCAATGGTCAAGCTAAAGTCACTAATTGAGAGATTACAAAAATCTTAACATGTACCATTAGTAAATACCGAAAGAACTAGAGCACTAAATTAAATGATGTCCTTTGGGCCTATCACTCCACATGGAAGCTTTTCATAGATTATTCTCCCTATGAGCTTGTGTATAGAAAACTACCTGAAACACCACAAAAATCTTAGCAACACTTCCAGACAACTTTAGAGCCTCTGAAATGGCTTCAAGCAACCCACCATGGAGCAAGCAAGATTCCCCTGGGGCCCACAGATCACAACGCATAAGGATCAGCGTCACCAACTTTTGGGGCCCCGAAACTAAGTCAAAATAGACAGAAATCAAGCACAAGGACCCCCCATGACCTTCACCAAGGTCCTCAATAGTTTCCAGCCTCTAGAAAATCAAAATTCTAGCCTTAAATGAGGCATTTTTAGTTGATTAAGCTAGCGCTACATTTTCTTACGCTGCATAGCATAAGAATGCGTAAATCACTATTCATCGCGTGAATACTATTCATAGCGTAATCACTATTCACAGCATGAACACTATTCATCGCGTGAACATTATTCATCAACTTCCAGAAAATTCCAAAAAAAATTTTAGAAATGGCAGAAAGTTCTCAACATCAGCAACTTTTCGAAAATTCTCAGCATCAGCAATTTCCAGCCTCCAGAAAATCAAAATTCGGGCCTTAAATGAGGTGTTTTCAGTTGATTATGCTGGGGTTACATTTTCTTACGCTGCATACCGTAAGAATGCGTAAATCACTATTCATCACGTGAATACTATTCACAACGTAAACACTATTCATTGCATAAATACTATTCATCACATGAAAACTATTCATCGACTTCCAGAAAAATTTCAGAAAAACTCAGCGACGAAGAAGTTTCAAGCAGGACAGATCAAATTTCCCTCATACATTTCATTGTAAATTTTTATTTGTGGGATAATCAGGACCTCATGGTCTAACTTAAATGTACTTTCATGGGCTTGAATAACCCATAAATTGTAAAATGCAATGCACCTAGTCAAGAAAGTAGCTTGTCGACACACATCCAACTCTTGCCAGCATGCATCCAACCCGAACACAACTGTCCATTGGATACATGTCAATAGATCTACTTTCCTTTCCTCTCCCAGCCGTTGATTCCATTCTGGAAATTTTGTGCCAGAGCCCGGCCCAACCCTATAAATACCCTGTCAATTCACATGAATCGGGAGAGGCAAAAATTGGAGAAATTGGAAATTTTGAGGGAGGATAGAACCTACAATCCTTGGGCACTCGGCACACTTGAATGTTGGCATCCAAGCATTTCTGACATTCATCACATCACTTCAGACATCATCCTAGGGCTTAGTGCTTGACCTACCATCCACACGTCCAGCTACACTTTGACCGGTGCATACCTTTTTATTAAATAATACAATATAGTTCATTGCCTCCCATTTACATTGTTTAGTTCTATTTATACTTTGTTTACAATATAGCTCTGTTTACACTTTATTTATAATTTAGTACGCTCTGTTTACATTTTTTGTTGCTATTTGCATCCCGTTTACATCATTTACGATAACCCCAGTGCTAGCCGTAGCTTATGCTCGGGGAAGTCCTTGGTTGATTTGTGTGCAAACCATCCAAGGCACTATGCCTTCATTTCCTTTTCCAGCTTGCCCTCAAGTGAAGGCAGGGTCAGCTGTGGCTGCCCGACAATCTCTTGGTGTCTGTATCCCTTCTAGCCTTACACCGATGATTTAGGTTAGAATATTTTTTGGCGCTAGAAGGAGGGCCTTACTTGTTTTCTGTTTAATTGAAATGCTAATCACGTTACCTATTCAAACACTGCCCAAATCAAGTGCTGAAACCACATGCTCATGCTGCTACAGTGCTTCACAGATGCTACAGTACCGCTATAGTTTTTTTTCAACAAAAACACACAAAACGAATCTGTTTCAAAGCCGAATTTATTGTAATTAGCACCTAGATAAATTTTCAATGTTCACATGCTAGACACTTAGAAAAATTTCCAGTATTCATGCGCTTCCTGTTGGTCTAGTTTGATTAGTTTGGTCATGTAGTGCTTCTGTCACAGTCACACTACAACTACTTGCAAACCAACCCCATTCATCTAGCCTAGTCTAGTCACGTTTATCATGGAATCCTCCCAAGTCAAACCAGTAACACTGCCGATTGCTGACTTTGGGGCCGAAGCTTCAAACCCTGTGACTGCTACAGAATCCATAACCATTATTGAACACATAAATCCTCAAGGCCCTACACGCCAATCCCTTAGGCTACAAGGCAAAGTCCCTATTCACGTGACTCTTACACCTGAACAGTATAACTTTATCTGTGTCAAAATCCAAGCCAACCTACCCATTGATTGTGTAGAGAGGGAAGCTAAGTGAGAATATGAATTTATCCACAAAGGAGGACGTGAGTTTATCCCTTCATCATTTGACATAATCCCACTGTGTGAAAACCATCATAAACTCATATCCCAGCTTCTTATGGCTAGAAGTCAAGCCTTACAACTACCTCCCATAAAGCCTCAAGATGAAGAAGATGACTTTGCAGCCCAATCTGAACATGGAGAATCATACCATACCGTTAGCCCCCATGCCCATACAAACACATTATTCCATCCTTTCCTAGAAGAAACTATGTTTCCTTATTCATCTGCAAACACTCGAGCACCTGTTCCCCATTCCATTCCTATCTTCTCTGTACCCCATAATATTCACTCTGATGCATCTACTTCCATCATTCCTCCACATGTATAGTCCCAACAACTCCTTCCNTGAACACATAAATCCTCAAGGCCCTACACGCCAATCCCTCAGGCTACAAGGCAAAGTCCCTATNTCATACTAGCTTCCACATCCACCCATTACATACCTTAGGTACAAATCCATGGAGCATCATTGATTACTCCAACCCAACACGTTCAGGGTGTTACCTCACAACCTGTGGCTAGGCAATGGGTTCCACTAGTAGTCTCAATCCCAAATACCATCTCACCATAACAAATGTTAGCCCAACAACCTTTCTTTCCACAAACAATTGAACAATTAAATCATTATCATCCACAACCCACTCAATCCACTGATTTGCCTACCGCCCAATAATGGGCAGACACATAAAAAATGATGCATTCATTGGCAGAAGAATTAAAACACCTTAAAACTTTCAACAATGAGGAAGTCAAGGTACTAGATTTCTATCAAGATGACCCAATTGACCCCTTAGTTCCACCCTTAACCTTGCCAAAAGGAGTCTTGTTACCTCAGTTGACCAAGTACAATGGAGAGGGAGACCCAAATGCCCACCTAGTAACATTTAGAACCAAAAGTCTTTTACTTCAAGCATGGTCCCATGTAATTTTGCGAGTGTTTGCAATGTCCTTAATTGGAAAAGCCTTAGACTGGTACCAATCTTTACCCCATAGCTCCATATCTTCTTTATAAAATTTGTTGCATCAGTTTGTCACCCATTTCAAGTACAATCTAAAACCTAAAGCCATGTTAGATAGCTTGATTCAAGTTAAACAAGCACCATTAGAGCCAGTGTAGAAATTTATCCAAAGGTGGAGTGCAGCCTTAAACGAACTTCACAAACCTATCCTCGAAACATATTTACTCACCATCCTTAAGTCGGCCGTGAATGACTTTATTAAGTCAAAACTTTATTACCTGAAAGCCTACACATTGAGCCAAGCATTCGTGCAAATCAAATACATAGAAGAAGTGGCATAAACAAGTAATGACCCAGCCTACTCAACCTTTAGGAGCCAACACATGAGGAAAGATAAATCCAAAACAATGGTAGCAGCAGTGACTAAGGGAAAACAACTTGCCATCCCAAAAAACTATGAAAGAACCACACCTACTCATACACCTGATAATTCCTCAAATAGAAACAACAACACAGGTCATGCCTGTACCTTCGAAAGGAAAGACCCAGCTCAATACACACCATTGCCCATGAAGCCTTCACAACTACTTGATCAACTTCTAAAGGCTGGGCTAATTCAACACAAACAAATGTCTCTTGCGACCTCGCAAATACATGATTGCTTTTGCGAATTAGCCAAAAATCCAGCCTTAGAAATAGCCAATGAACCTCTCATTCTAAAAGGCTTTAGGTTGGATAGATTTTGCGAGTATCACCAACGACCCAGCCATGGAACTGATTACTGCTTTACGTTGAAACAAGACATGCAATGCATGATTGATGGGGGCGAAGTAGTCTTCGATGAGACAAACCCGATAACGCCTCAAAACCAATCCATGTGGGTCGACAAGGATCCCCTCAATACCAAAACCAACGACGCCCCATATGTGATTAATACTATCCATATGGAAAATAGACAAGATGTTCCGCAAAGACATTTTGTGATTCGGAGGCCTTCAGAGAACACACCTACCCCAACAGCAACTCAAGCCCCTTTTATCATCCGCATGTCTCCCGCACCACAAAGACCATTCATCATCCGCATACCTCCTTCAGTTGCCACAACAAACATACCATCTGAAAACTGACCCATTCCCTTTGTGATCCAAGTGCCAAAACACTTTGGCATACAACCCGCCTCCACATCTTGATGACCTTTTCGAGAACGTCTTGTCGATAGGCTAATAAGAGAGTGCATGGAGAGAGAAAATCATGGACACGAATTAGGATTGCCAAATCCTACACTGCTAAACACCGTCCCCATGAGTCCGTCTGTTAATGAGCCTAGTACAAGTCACCAAAACCAAGATGAAGTTACAAGTCATATCCCAAACCCAACATTCTCAGCTACTAATGTAAAAACCCCTCCACGAGAAATATGAATGCTAGGTCAAATGGACCAAATCTCTACGGATAAGAATGTCCCAAATGAAAAAGACCTAGCAAATGCGTTGACCCAAGTCACACAAGCCTTAAAACAAAAGAATACTTCTTTAAGTTTGTATGACTTAGTGATGACTTCACCAGTACATCGAGCAGCTCTCGTACGGATGCTAACTTCAATTTCTGTTAGTGAGGATCTTCCTATAGAAAAACCATCCATTTATGCAGTATTATCTCCACAACTTCAGGAATCGAAGACCACATCCTTAGAGTTTCGCGTTAACGACATTAAGCTAGATGAGAAAATAGGGGAAATCACCACGGCCCCTATGTTCATAACAATACAGGTTGATCATTTCAAAATACGTAGGGTGCATGTCGATGATGGTGCAGTAACAAATGTAATACCTTTTTCCATCATTGAAAAATTGGGACTCACTGAACAAGTACAACCCACAACAACCTCTTTCCTAAGATCTTTCAGTGGTTCCCGTGTGGGAGTGAAAGGCATGGTTACCTTAGATTTCATAGCCGAAGACCAATTCCCTACATCAGCTAAATTCATAGTGGTTGATGAAATGCCAGGGTTTAATCTGATTCTAGGACGTCCTTGGCTAGCTCAACTTAAAGTTGTATCTTCACCAATCCATCAGGAGATCCACCTACCTTACGAGGGAGGTGAGATCATCATACATGGGGATACAACAACATCGATCACTTCCTCATAACTTGAGGTAGGTCAAGGGTCAGAAATTGAGTTCGTTAAGCCTAAACAAGAAACCATGAACATACATCAGAACGTGAACTCAACGTTGACTCACAATTCAACTAGCACTGAAGAAACACAAGAAGACACAGACATAGGAACCATTCCTACTAATGTTTCTTGGTCAAAACTACCCTTTGATATCACCAATGAAGGGGAAGGTGAATATAAAATCATACCCATACACCTAGCCCCACACATTAAGTTACAAAAGATTAAGAGGCAACTCAATAGCTAGAACAAATGAGACAAACTATCCAAAATGACATTAAACTATGAATTGTCCAAAATGATGTTAAACTACAAACTGTTCGAAATGATGTTCAAGTACGAACTGTCTAAAATGATGTTAAACTACGAACTTTCTGAAATGAAGTTAAACTATGAACTGTCTGAAATGATGTTAAACTACAAACTATCTGAAATGAAGTTAAACTACGAATTGTCCGAAATGACGTTAAACTACAAATTGTCTGAAATGATGTTAAACTACGACACTTCCAGTATGACATTAAAACTGCCAACAAACGTCTGTAATGACATTAAACTAGCCATGGTCAGAAATGACTGGTTCCATTTAAAAATTCTTGAAAACATTACTACTTTTGGCCCACCATGGCATAAAACTGGTAATCCTTTCTTTAACAATAGATGCAGTAGTCCATCTAGACTTTAAACTGATGTACCAAGCCCAAAATGGCTTTAAAATAAAGCCAAAAAGTTACAGATTTACAAACTCTCGTCATCTTACATTGAATTTTCACTTACAGGTTACAAGTTATGATTTAGATTCTTGCACGGTCGTTGCTTTCTTTTCCAAGTATTTACCTTACATCTTGCTTTATACTTTAGAAATTTATGTTACATTTAGTGGTACACATATACTCTGGAAAATAAAGAAAAACATGAAAAACAACAAAAATATTTACATAAAACATCAAGATGATGAAATAGTGCAACCATTTTACCATAATCAAATTCAGGCCATTACATCAGTCTTTATACATCCCACCAGCTTAGTTATCCTATGTTCGTTTACACTTTGTAACTCTCCTACTGAGGGAGTGTCTCTTATTTTGCTCTTGTTTTAATTGGCAGGAGTGAGAATCATGGCCACCAACAACATCCTCTCAATATTGTCTCTTAACAAACCATACGGATATGTAGAAAGAGTGATCCGCCCAAAATCTTTGGATCTAAATCCATCCACATATACTAATTTGATAGCCTCCACTCAAGAAATGTCAGATTGGCCTAAAAACGTAGCTAAAACTGTAGATCTAGAAGCTAACAATATCACTGAAGATCCTTTGGTTGAAATTCCCATTACCACAATCAATGACGAAGCTAGGACCTTGAAATTAAGTGCCTTACTAGATCCACAACTCGTAGGTGACATCACTTAGGTTTTAAAAGATAACATAAAAATGTTTGCATGGTCATATACAGACATGCCAGGACTAGACCCCCAGATCATCCAACATAACATTATTCTTGATGAAAAAATTAAACCAGTAAAGCAAAAAGAAAAAAAGGTTAGACCCGAAGTGGCATTAGCAGTCCGCGCTGATATCACAAAGCTCTATCAAGCCGGTTTCATCCAAGCCATCAACTATTCTGATTGGGTATCAAACATTATTGTAGTCCCCAAGAAGAATGGTAGTATATGCATATGCATTGACTTCCGTGACCTCAACATAGCACTATAAAAGATGACTTTCCCCTGCCCAACATTGATCAACTTATTCACACAATAGCTGGACATGCACTGTTATCCTTTATGGATGAATTTTTAGGCTACAATCAGATAAGAATTAATCTAGAGCATCAACTAATAACAACTTTTATGACACCTTGGGGAACATTTTGTTATACGATGATGTCATTTGGCCTTAAAAATGCAGGTGCTACATATCAACGAGCAATGACATACATATTTAGTGATTACATGCTCAATTTGCTCAATGATTATGTTGATGATATAGTAGTCAAGTCTAAAACAATTGAACAACATGCAAAAGATCTAGACTTAGTGCTTAAACATTGTCTCAAATATGACCTTAGGCTCAATCCAAAAAAGTGTGTGTTCGGTGTTAAAACGGGCAAAATGCTTGGTTTCCTAGTTTCCGAAACAAGGATATAGGTAGACCCCGATAAGGTTAAAGCGATAACCAATATGCAACCACCAAGAAACCTTACTAAACTACATGGCCTCCAAGGTAGGATGCAATTCATTAGACGCTTTATCGAAAGGCTAACGGATAAGTTGAGTCCCATGCAACATCTATTACGAAAGAATGTACATTTCCAATGGACTCAACAATGCCAAGAAGCATTTGAGAACATAAAACAAGAGCTGGCCCAGCTACCAATTGTTTATCCTCCATAAAGCGACAACCCTTTCTACATCTCTCTTGCAACTTCTGGTTCTTCCATCACATCCATGCTTTGTCAAAAACATCAAGATGGGGTTGAAATCCCTGTATACTATCTAATCCATGCTTTAATAGCCCATGAACAATGATACAACAACGTAGAAAAATCATGCCTCGCCCTTGTCTTCTCTTTGAAGAAATGGCGACATTATCTCTTCCGTAATTAAGTTTACATCATTTGCAAGGATAATGTTCTTCATGCCATCACTAATAACATCTATGAGTCAAGTAGGTTAGCTAGGTGGAAAGCCATGATTGCAGAGTTTGATTTACACTATGTCATTCAATCTTCCACAAAAGGTCAAGCAATAGCCACACAACTAACCGTCTCACCCACACACGATCAAGCAATGATAAACCCTGAATTTCCAGATGAAAATGTTAACAGTATAGACACTGTACCTAATGATTATGAGGCAATCCTCTACTTTGATGGAGCCTCAACCTCTCAAGAAGGAAGCGCCATAACTATTTTAACATACCCCTTTGGAGAAATCCAACCTTCTGCCTACCACTTAAACTTTCCTTGCACCAATAACGTAGCAGAATATGAAGGTCTTCTTAGAGGACTTCAAGTAGCGTTAACTTCGGGAATCTCACTCCTTGTAGTTCAAGGTGATTTGCAATTGGTTATTAATCAAGTCACGGAATTCTACACATGCAAAGCTCTCCATTTGCAACCATATTGTGATCTGACTAAACATCTAGTGAGACAACTAGTAGAAGTGGATATACAACACATCCCTAGAAGCAAGAATACCATCGCTGATGCACTTGCCACACTAGCCTTAAACATGACACCTGAAATGTTACATGCATTGCCTAGTTCTATAACCAGTTGTGTCGAACCTATAATTAACACTCTAAATGAATTACCTATAGCATCTGTTAGTACAACACACGCAATAGAATGGTATGATGACGTAAAAGAGTACCTTCTAAGAGGTGAACCTCCACAACACTTGACAAATGCTCAAAAGGACGCCGTACGAAAATGTTCCTGCCAATACACATTAATAGGTAATACCTTATGTTGTAAATCATATGAAGGTATTCTACTAATATGCGTTAGTAGCACTGATGGTCAAACGATTGTAGAATAGATCCACAAAGGACTTTGTGGAGGGCACATAGCACCTAAAGCAATGGCAACAAAGATTAGGTGCTTAGGCTGTTACTGGCCACACATGGAATACGATTGCATCTCCAAGGTTAGAACATGTGACATCTGCCAAAAACATGGTAATCTGATACATGTGCCACCTAACACGCTGCATACCGCACAAATCACATGGTCATTCCAAAAATGGGGTTTAGACTTAATTAGACCAATAACGCCATCATCCTCAGCAGGCCATAGCTTCATTATCACTACAACTAAATATTTCACAAAGTGGGTGGAAGCTATTCCTCTTAGGAAGACCACGTCAAAACACATTTTCATCTTTATAATGGAAAATATTGTAACTCGTTTTGGTATTCCAATGACCATCGTTATCGACAATGGGCCATAATTCAGCAGTGTAGATACCAAAAGCTTTTGTGAAAGTCTAGGCATTAAACATGCATTTTCATCACCTTACTACCCATAGAGCAATGGTCAAGTAGAGGCTACAAACAAAACTATCATCATAGTGCTCAAAAAGATGATGAATCAAAGCAAGAAATGATGGCATGAGCAATTAGTCTACGCATTGTGGGCTTACAGAACGACACATCAAACCTCCACAGGTAAAACTCCATATAGTCTTGTATATGGATCTGAAGCTGTTTTACCTTTAGAATTGCAAGTTCCCTCATTGCGGATAACTCTCTCCGATCTCCTTGATGAAAGTCAAAACAATGAATTGCGCATTGCTGACCTCGACTGGGTAGAGGAGGAACGTGTACAAACTCTTGATCAAATTGAATGGTACCAAAAATAGTAGAGACAAAGGCACAAGCACGATCTCCATAAATGCCTGATCAAAGAAGGAGATCTAGTCCTTAAGGCCGCTCGAGAACATCCAAATAAATCCTCAGCCAACTGGGAAGGACCTCATTTAGTCACCAAGGCATACAACAATGGAGCATTTAAGATTACTGACATGAACAGAAATGAGTTCACCAATCCTACAAACCATTTGTACTTGAAAAGGTACTATGTCTGACAAACTTGAGGTACGTCATAGTCCTGGCATCATGACTTTAAACTGATATCGTAGAGTAGTCCTGGCATCATGACTTTAAACTAATACCACAGAGTAGTCCTGCCATCATGACTTTAAACTGATACCACAGAATAGTCCTGGATCATGACTTAAAACTGATACCACAAAATAGTCCTAAATCATGACTTAAAACTAATATCACAGAATAGTCTTGGATCATGACTTAAAACTGATACCACCGAGTTCTGTCCAGTATGACACTAAACTGCTACATCTATCTACCATGACATGAAACTAGCATCCAGAGTCCACTAAGACTATAAACTAGTGACATCATCAACGACCAGGAAAAACTTGAAAAGATCTGTTGTTGTAGTTGGTTGTTCCTGTTCCACAAAGACTTGTTGCATGATTCATCTCATGCTGTTCATGATTCTGTCTACTTTAAAAATTGCACGTGGTGACTCCATCTCCTTGTCTAAAGTGATTAGCTAATTGTTTCATTTATGGTTTTCTTGTCTTCTTGGAGTTGTGTTTGTAGGATGACACTTCTGAGGCGTTCGTGCATAGATGCACTTCATCATGACGACAAGGTATCACATTCTTCTTGACGCACGCAACTGGGTTAATCAATCCATTCATAAGTACAGTCTTGACTCCTCATACATTCCCTATTCCCCATCATGCTCCCTTATCCTATCGAATTATATCCCCTTGATACATTCTACTCACCTCAAAACTCTTGATACACTGTTGCATACTGTAGCTCTCTAAGCAGTTGCGAAGTAAAACACAATACATAGTACATGATGCAAAATTCAAGTGCTCAAACACGAGTACGACACAAAAAGCAAGCTCTTTCAAAAAGACAGAAAAAAATGATGAAAAAGAAAGATAAAGAAAGGAAAAAAATGACAAGAATAAACAAAAAAGAAAAAGCAAAAAAGGTCAAAGAGCAAAATGCACAAAAAAGATCTTCATGACCCTGGTGACATCATAAATAAAAGACTATTGGCCATTCTCATACAAGCCCTAGGTAAGAAGGAAATTGTCTTGAAAAATAGTCACACTTGTGTCTCAAAGAGACCATGTTGCACATCACCACGTGGCTTTGGCTGTTTACAACAGGCCTCGTAAACACTCTATAAGAGTCATGTTTCTCCAAAGAACGCACTTCCTATGTCTTGGCTCCAAGTCTGCTGAACATTGGCTCTGGACAAGGACCAAAATATAGCTCATTCATATAAGAGCACTCCTCTCCCACAATCTTGATAGCAATCATAACCCTTGATCAACTCTCGACTTCCTCTAGTTACAATCCCCTGCATCTTGAATCACATCCCCTCAATCCCATGTACTTTTAAAAACGGTGTGATGGCATCCGGCCAAGGGCTGACGGTTAATGTTTGATGCTTTGTTGTTCATGGTGTTTTGCACTTCTTTGTTGACGCCTCTCAAGTGGATTCCTCTAGGTGTCAACAAAGAGGGGCTAATGAAACACCACAAAAATTTTAGCAACACTTCCAGACAACTTCAGAGCCTCTAAAACGGCTTCAAGTAATCCACCATGGAGCAAGCAAGGTTTCCCTAGGGCCCACAAATCACAACATGTAAGGATCAGCATCACCAACTTTTGGGGCCCTGAAACTGAGTCAAAACAGGCTAAAATCAAGCACAAGGACCCCCCATGACCTTCACCAAGGTCCTCAGCAGTTTCCAGCCTCCAGAAAATCAAAATTCGGGCCTTAAATAAGGTGTTTTAAGTTGATTAAGCTGGGGCTACATTTTCTTACGCTGCATAGCGTAAGAATGCATAAATCACTATTCATCGCATGAACACTATTCACAGCATAAATCACTATTCATCACGTGAATACTATTCACAGCGTAATCACTATTCACAGCATGAACACTATTCATCGCGTGAACACTATACATTGACTTCCAAAAAATTTCAGAAAAAATTTTAAAAAATGGCATAAAGTTCTCAACATCAGCAACTTTCAGAAAATTCTTAGCGTTAGTAGTTTTCAGCCTCCAGAAAATCAAAATTCGGGTCTTAAATGAGGTTTTTTCAGTTGATTACGCTGGGGCTATATTTTCTTACGCTGCATAGTGTAAGAATGTGTAAATCACTATTCATTGCATGAACACTATTCATAGCGTAAACGCTATTCATCGCGTGAACACTATTCACAGTGTAAACACTATTCATCACGTGAACACTATTCACAGCATAAATACTATTCATCGCATAAATACTATTCACAGTGTAAACACTATTCATCGCGTGAACACTATTCATTGACTTCCAAAAAAATTTCAGAAAATGGCAAAAAAATTTCAGCATCAGCAACTTCCAAAAAATTCCAGAAAATTTCAGAAAAACTCAGGGACGAAGAAGTTTCGAGCAGGATAGATCAAATTTCCGTCATACATTTCATTGTAAATTTTTATTTGTGGGATAATCAGGCCCTCATGGTCTAAATTAAATGTACTTTCATGGGCTTGAATAACCCATAAATTGTAAAATGCAATGCACCTGGTCAAGAATGTAGCTTGCCGACACACATCCAACTCTCGGCAACATGCATCCAACCCGAACACAACTATCCATTGGATACATGTCACTAGATCCACTTTCCTTTCATCTCCCTGCCATTGATTCCATTCTGGAAATTTTGTGTTGGAGCTTGACCCTACCCTATAAATATCCTATCAATTCACATGAATCGAGGGAGGCAAAAATTGGNAGTTCTATTTATGCTTTGTTTACAATATAGCTCTGTTTATGCTTTATTTATAATTCAGTACGCTTTGTTTACATTTTGTGTCGTTGTTTGCATTCTGTTTACATCCCATTTACATCGTTTACGATAACCCCAGCACTAGCCATAGCTTACACTCAGGGAAGTCCTTGGTTGATTTGTGTGCAAACCATCCAAGGCACTCTGCCTTCGTTTCCTTTTCCAACTTGCCCTCAAGAGAAGCTAGGGTCAGCTATGGCTGCCCGATGATCTCTTGGTGTCTGTTTCCCTTCTAGCCTCACACCGATGATTTAGGTCAAAACACTACCAACTTTTCCCATCCAATCCAAGCTCCGTACGCTCTCCACGGCCTGTGACCTTGACCTAGATCTAAGCCTAGCACAGAAATAACAATTAATGAGTCTTAACTTGATAAAAAAATTAGTTAATGGCCCTATCATCCAATGAAATGCATAAGGCATTCAACAAAAAATACCATGACCTCAAAATAAGAAAAGTCAAGTTTCAATCAAGAGATAAGGTTCTCTATTAGAATCTTGCACCTATACTCCAATAACTAAATTTCAAACATTGTGGGAAGGACCTTACATCATAGATGAAACTTTTCCATTTGGGGCCATGATCATCTACAAACTTGATAGCCCAAATAAGAAACAACTAGTTAACATTCAACAAGTAAAACTTTTCCATGAGCCCAAGCCAACCAATGCAACAAACACCTTGTCAGATGGACAACCACACTCAATTTTTTGAATCTCTCCCTTCCAACTTAGTTGTGGGGGAGATGGCCATCCATACTAACACTTTATGTGACTCCTCAATTTTTGAATTTTTTTTACACATTTTTGGTTTTACAACTTTTTATTTTCATCTTCTTTGTTTTACATTTTCTTTTTTACATATTTGTATTTTTTAAGTTATTGGTCTTTTCTTAGTTTTTGTTTTACACCATCATTAATATATTTCAATATCTATTATCTACTCTCTTTTATCGTTATATTTGCTTATGTTTGGTGTGTTTCTCTATTTTTTCTGCTAATAAGGTGGCAAGTATAATGGTAATGCATTACTTGATGATAGTATGTTTCATTTGTAATTTGATTGTTGGTGTTTGGTTTCTGACCATGGTTTCTTTTCATGTAATAGGCAGTGAGTCCACATCATTCACTCATCCACTTACTCTATGATTTTCCTTGTTTTGGAAGCATGCAGTCTCTTTTTCATTAATGCAACTTTAAGAAATTGATGACTTGTGTAGTTTCTGGAATTGGAAAGGAATCAAAGGTTTGGACAGGGTGTGGCTTCAAAGGAATGTGATGTTCTTTGTGCTTTTCTATTTTCCTATGTGTAGGAGTGTTCTTGTAAGCTTCTCACCGTTCCATGTCATTTCATAATAGGAAGTCAAATAAGTCATTGCATGGTATGGTCCTCATCACCAAAAAAAAAAAGACAAATTCAAAGCACATCACTTGGAACAAATATATGTGAAAATTGCATGGGTCTTTACATAGTATGGTTTCCATTAAAAAAAACATGAGAATTCAAATCACACCCTTTAGACCAAATAAAAATGGCTACAAGCATTGGTTATGAGACTTGTTTCGTCTCCTCTAACTAAGGCCCTTTTACACTTCCTACCTTCTTTTCTATTTGGAACAGTGGTTGTTTTGTGGGAGCATTCTTATGTCTCAAGGGATGGACTAGCCTTAGAATGTCGATGCAAAGTCACTGAAAGTGGTTGGTTTTGATATGAACTAAGGAAGGATCCTACTAAGTCAATTAATCACAAACTTTACAAGAGGCTATATGTGACCATAATTAGGAACTCCATTCCAGTTTCTCTGTCATCCATCTATGCTTTCCATATCTCACCTCACTGTCAGTTTCATATTTTAATTTTATGTTTTGGTTTGATGTGTTAGGTCTCTTTGTTAGTTACTTTTGGGTTTTTGCACTTAATTTTCCATACTCGTTAATCATCCATGGAGCCCACAAACTCCTTGGTTTGAAGTCATGCAAAGGCATAAAAGGCCTATGCCTGCTTTGGAGAGGACCCACTTGCATATCTTTTGGTTTGGTTAAGTTAATTTTGTTATCCTTAGACATTGTTATAATCAAATTCTTTTTATTTACCCCATCCATGTCATCTAAATTATATGCACCTTCACAATTGTTTGTAATGAATTCCTTTTTATTGTTGTGAATACCCTTTTTCCACTACTCCTTGTATCAAGCTTTTTCTAAATTGTATGGATCGCTTCTCTTATTTAACCCATTCGTCAATCTTTCCACTAACGATATCAAGCAATCAATCTATCACAATCATAACTTAGCTAGATAAAATCACCAACAAGACAAGGTATTCATCCATTATTTACATACTATATATACTAATCCTTGGTTTTTTTGTGATTGCAGTGGGAAGCGTGGATTGGAAGTAGGACTATCATCACCAAGGAGGATGCAACCATATCACTAACAAGAGATTGTTCATAATTATTGGATCTCTTCTACCTCTCCCTTATTCTTCTATTGCCAAGAGGGGTTTGATGTCCTTTGGATCCATTGGTTTTCTTTCCTATTGTCATGAACTCCAATTTTGTACATAATTGTAATATTGGATGCTCAGGCACTTCTATATTTATCTATTTTCTCTATGTCACTCTACATGTTAGTCAAATAAGTACACACCCCCCTAATATATTTTGTAAAGAACTTATTCCTCTTCTTCTATACTTGAGGATGAGTTTTCATTCAATTGGGGAGGTATGATGAGAGCGATTACTCTAATTATTACAATGATTATTATTAGAACGGTTATTCTCAAGTTACTCTTGGGTCTATAAATACAGTGCTCAGGCACATAATTGGGAGCATGTTTTTAGTAGTTAAGCAGCAAAACACTTGCAGTCTATCTATTTGAAAGTTAGAATATTTTCCAAATGCCTGCAGTAGGAGGTCTAAGTGTGAACGGATCTTTATTCAAGCATTGATGTACCTGAGCACACCATTGTGTTGGCAATAAAAATGAGCTCTTTGATTCATCTTTATAGCACTTGAGTTTTCCTTTCTTATGCATTTATATTTTATTTTATTTTATTTTATTCACTTTACATTCATGTTATTTATGTAGCAATTAATTTTGTTCTATTAAGCAATTATTAAATTACACAAGCACGACCCCTTCGAGCATATGTGTGACACTTGGTGGCTCATAAACAATTAGCATTTGATAGCCCAGCAATGTTTGCACAAAGTTTAGGATGTGTCTGGGAAGTGGGAACAGTTACTTGTGTTAGGCTAGATTAGACTATAGTTTACTTAGCAATTAATTACTTTTATTTTCAATCACTTACTTTTATTCTCATTCTAGGTGAGTAATTCCATAAAAACACAAAACAATAAAAATCATATGCCTCAATCCCACTTAACCATACAATTGCATTCTACTAGTGGGACTGGGAAGACAATGAATGAACAACACGCATACACTATATAGCTCTAGTGTACTTAGTAGTTAAAATTTGCATAATTCAATTGGATCACACATGAACACTTGTGATTCATATGGTTGGGCATAGGGGTACCTTGCTACTGGTCATCTTGCTTAATTACTTCGTTAGCTTAATTATGGAAAAACATTGAAAAAATAATTAAAAACATTAAATGCATAAATGAAACATTTAAGCTATCCAGAATGCTACAAGTTTTATTAAGAATTTTTTCTTTATTGCTGCACAAACTTTCGTGCTCAGGTACAACAATGCTAAAATAGAGATCTGCACACTCAATGATTCATGCTGCAGGCACTTAAGAAAAATGTTCTAACTTTCAAATAGAAAAACTGTAAGAGCTCTACTACTACTCTCAAAAATTAATTCCATAAATGTGATTGGTAAGCATGTATTTATAGACCAGGATAGACCCCTACTCGATGGGGCCATGTCAATGTAATAGACTACGTCGATGGGGCCTTGTCGATGGGGCCCAATTAATGCAACAAACTACATTGATGGGGCCTAGTTGACACAATAGACTAAAACTCATCAATAATTTTCTTAATGATATTTTCAAAACTCGTAGCATATATATTTATACTATCCAAGATGAACAGAATAAAATTTCAATTTCAATTTTTGTTTTATAATGATGAAGTGTCTGATGAGGTGTCCTATAAAAACTATGTCCCACACATGGAGATTTCAAAAGCCCTCAATTATAAAATGAGTTGAAATGAATGTCTCCACATATGAAGAGTTCAAAAACTTCTAATTACTAGATGTGTCATGTCACCATTTCCAAATGAAGTCACCTTGTAATAACGATGGTTTTGCTTTATAATAAATGATGTAATTATTATAATAAGACCCAAAAGAGCACATTGTAATAATAGGCATGTTTCTTAAGGTGATCTTTGGGGGTATGGGCTAAGGTATTTATACCTAGGAATTAGAGTTCATGTTAGCATGGAGTTGTGAAGTTGGTAAAGGCAAGCAACATATGCTAAGTGAAGCAGTACAGGAACGTAACTAGTCATACCTTTTGGCTCATAATAAGCACCTAAAATAAGTAATATTTCTTAATAAATAATGTTTATTATGCTTGATATTAGATCACTAGTATATGTATTTTAGTTGATTTCTATAATTTATATTATGTTATATCTCGTTAATAATATTTTTTAAGTCTTATTTTGTAAGACCAAAACAAGAACTAAATGATCTTAGGTGAAACATTTAACTATACTATTGTGTCTAAAATGTTTAAATTAATTGATTTTGATCTCTTATTTGTGTAAAATGAATTTTAGACATAAAATTTATGGTCAGTTAAAGTTACTTATAATTAGTATCCATTGAATCCATCATATGGAAAGAAATAGTCTATACCTACTATCACCATGTAAATTTTGAAGGTTGAATTTAATAAGGATGGCTTGGAAGGCATCTCTATAGATAATGAAGACTTTGAGAAAACATTATCTAGTAGGTAATGACTTTGAGGTCACCTTATCTAGTAGATGATGACTTCATAGGTCATTGTTAGTCCTTTGTCTTTGTACTAAATGAATCTAAAATTTGTATAAATAAAGGTGTTGGGCCTTATTCTCCCTAATACTTAAGGAGGTTTGTCTTAGATCAATTCTCCATTGCTACCTAATTGCTTATTCCCTTAAGGAAATTTTTTATTTTTCTTATTTATCTTTGTATAATTGTATTTTATTTTCATTTCATTGTATGAGCCAAGTTGGGAATTCCTTTTCAATATCAAAGTAAGTAAAACATTTCATCCATGCATAGAGCTGCTCTAATGATCTTCATATAAGTTAAGGCTATGATGTTTGTACAAATGTCTTTATTATTGATAAAAAAAAGTTGGAGTCCGTTGTGTCTTTTTGATTTAAGTTAGAAAGCAATGATGTACTTTGAATGCACTAGTGATCAATAGGTGACATATATTAATTGAGGGAGAATTTAGGATGTCAAGGGAAGAAGTAATAGCCTCTTAAGTTCACCATTCCTTCTTGGTACTTGAATTACCTAGGTTTACCTTTAGGATTATGACATTTGAGTGAGTCATAGATGATATGATAAACTAGCAATATAATTGATCTAATTGTGAAAGAGCTCATCATTTTGGTGCTATTATTGGAGAGGTAAGTGATATTTAATTACTATGAAAAATGGTTTATACTCTTATATGATTTTCTTTTTTCTCTTAGCTTTTATTTCATTTTTTGAATAGATTTGGTTTAAATTTTTCTTGAAGATTAGTAAAGTAGATTTTTGTTTATTTTTCTTTAGTTTGTTTTAGTTTACTTTCTTTTTATGCTTTTTTAATTTTTCTTTGAAACATCAAATCTAAAAATTTTTGATTTGAAAATTCTAATCTTTAAGTTTACATTGATAACCTTAGCATAATTCCTAGGAATCATAACCAGTTCCTCATAGGACCATTGCTCTATGAGTAACTTAGCATCAATAAGTAACAATCCAAAGAAGAATGGCTGCTATACTAATAACCTTGTCATGATTCTTTAGAATCATGACTAGTTCCTCGTAGTATCATTGCTCTAGGACTAACTTAGCATTGATTAGTAATAGCATGAAGAAGAACAACTTCTACATCAATGACCTTGTAATGATTTTTTAGAATTATGAATAGTTTCTTATAAGATCACTACTCTATGAGTAATATAGTATCAAAAAGTAGTAGTATGAAGATCAAAAACTCCTAAATTGTACAAGTTTCTTATAATACCATTGTTACATGAGTAACATAACATCTACTTACAATTTTGTGGAGAAGAATAACTTTCACATTGATGACCTTTGTATGATTCTTTAGAATCATGTCAATAAATCATAGCACCACCATTCTATAAGTAACATATCATTAACTAGCAATAACATGATGAAGGATAACTCCTACATCAATGACCTAGATAGGATTATTTGGAGTCGTAACTAGTTTCTCATAGGACTACTACTCTATAATTAACATAGCATCAACTACTAGTAAAGCAAAGGAGATTAACTCCTACACTGATGACATTGGTATGATTCTTTAGAATCATGAATAGCTCTTTATTACATCATGATTCTATTACCAACATTGCATTGATTAGTAATAACATGAAGAAGAATTATTCCTACACTAATGAACATAGCATAATTCTTTAGAATTACAATAACTTCCCCATAGTACCACCATTTTATAAGGAACATAGCATTAACTAACAAGGTTATGAAGAAGATAGCTTCTACACTAATGACCTTTACATGATTATTTGAAATCATGTCAAGTTTCTTATAACACCACCATTTTATGAGCAACATAGCATTGACTATAAAAAACATTATGAAGAAAGTTTTTGACATCAACGACCTTGGCATGATTCTTTGAAATCATGACCAGTATCTCATAGCACTACTACTCTATGAGTAACAAAGCTTTAACTAGTAGCAATGCAAAGAATATTGAATTCTACTTCACTAACCTTAATAAGATTCTTTAGAATCATAATCAATTCTTTATAACATTATTGTACTATGAGTAACATAACATCAACTAAGAATAATATGAAGAAGAAAAATTTCTAGATTGAAAAACTTAGTATGATTCTTCAGAAGCATGACTAGTTACTAATAAGAATGGCATTCGATAAGTAACATTATATCTACTAGCAATATCATGAAGAAGAATGACTTCTACATCGATGACCATGGTATGATTCTTCATAATTACAACTAGTTCCTCATAGCACTACTATTTCATGAGTAACATAGCATTGACTAATAACAACACAATGAAGAATGGATTCTACACTAATGACCTTAACATGATTATATAGAATTAAATCCATTTTCTTATAGGACCATCACTCTTTTAGTAACATAATATCGACTAGTAGCAATACGGAGAAGAATGACTTTTACACCAATGAGCTTAGCATGATTTCTTAAAATCATAATGAATATCTCATAGGACCATCATTATATAAGTAACATAGCATCAACTAACAACAACATGAAAAGAATGTATCCTACATCGATGACCATGACATGATTTTCATAATCATAAAAAGTTCCTCATAGGATTGCTACTCTATAAGTAACATAGCTTTGACTAGTAACAACATGAAGAAAACTAACTCTTACACTGATTATCTTGACAAGATTCTTTAAAGTCATGATTAATTCCTCATAGCATTGTTTTTCTATGAGTAACATAGCAACAATTAGGAACAGTGGAAAGAAGAATCACTTCAACTCTAATGACCTTTGCATGATTCTTTGAAATCACAATTAGTTTCTCATAGCATATCTATTTTATGACTAATGTAACATTAACTAGCAATAATACAATGAAGAACAACTCAATGAAGGTATGTAAAAGGTTGACTTCCATTTTCAGGTTTCCTTATTCTTCTTATTAACACCTAGGGTTTTAATCCTCAATGAATGTCAGCACTTTAGGTTTCAACCCTCATTGACCGTAGGTAAAAATTTGATTTCCAAGTCCAAATTTCCTTATTTTCCTTATTGGCACTTTAATTCATTGCTATGGGAGGTATTGGAACCCAAAATAATAGTTTCAGATTTCCTAGTTATTCTTGTTGGCACTTTATTCCATTGTTCTTCTTGTTAGCACTTTATTCCATTGGTAGGGGATGTTGGAACCCGAAATAATAGTTTTAGATTTCCTTGAATTGTGACTTGAGGTTACCAAGCCAATATACATACATTTGTTAATAAGGTCAACAAGATTTTATCATTTAGAAATAGATTCATACCTCAAAATGTTATAGGAGGTGTTTTAACCCAAAATAATTGAAACATAGATACACCCTAAGATTTATAGAAGTTTATAACGTTTGTGCTACCCAGTATCAAATATGTGACTTGAGCTTACCAAACAATTACTTGTACCACTATACTAGAATAAAAGTGTAACATAAATTACCAAAATGTAGTGAGTACTTGTTTAGTTAAATTTTAGCAGGCAATCTCAAATTTTAGCCAGCAAGACAGGTTTTAGTGAAGAGACAATTTTTTTAGGTTTTATAGTCAAACTCAAACAAATATTGTTAGTCAAAAATGAGTTTACATGAAAGTCTTAAGTTTACCAAGGAATCCCAAGCTTTACTTGGTAAGATAATTTCAGGGAAGATACATTTACTTTAGTTTTATGGTGAAATTTTCTCAAAATACTTGTTGTTACGAGTTTCCAACATAAAATTTCTTTCTATGCTGGTTTGGAGTCTAGATTTCATAGTAGTTTTTTAGAAGGCTATTGTGTATTGATTTCACCCTCTTGAATGGTACCTTTATCTCAACAACATACATGGGTTAATTTGTTACTTAAGTCTAATGATGCCTCCACATGCATAGCTCACATAAGTTGAATTATGTACTTGATGATCCTAGACAAAGCACTTACATCAAACTCATATTCTTTGAGGCACATGAAAGATTCAGATGAGTTTTAATTTCTTCATGCTAAAAGTTTTGTTGATGACACAATGTAACAATTTCAACTTACCAGATAGCACAAATTTAAAAATTTCAATGAAATCTAGGAAAACTGGTTTAAATGCAAATACTCATGGTGATTAGTGATAAATGTTCTCATGTTTGATTGATTCATACAACCTTTGCACATTTTCCACCGACTAGGCTGTATGGTGACCTAGGGGGCTATGTATTATTTGAAAGTCAATAACTATATTTGGACCCAAAAGGGGGTCCTTTCCAAAGGTAGGTATCATAGCTTTTACTTTAACCCAAAGTTTTCCCCATGAGGGCAACACAAACTTTAAAAAATTTAATGAAATCTAAGGAAAACTAGTTCAACCAGCAAACACTTATGGTGATTAGTGATAAATGCATCCACACTTATGAGCTATGTGATAAGCTCTTCCAAGCCCAAGTCTAAGGCCTAGCCACATGTTGTGGTTATGAACACATGGCTTGGTTAGCATTATAATTGGTCAAATAATCATGGCTTTGCTTCTTGTCACATTCATTGATCTTGATGGTGGCTTGGCCAAAAAAATTTGATACCCATAGTAAAAAAAGACACATTTGAAACTTTGATTACAATGAAAGCCATTTGGAAAGCATAAGTAACCAAATTAACTACTAATGGCCATGGTTGGGAGAGAATGTAGTGGCTTTCTAAAATTACCAAGAACATTGTTTTTATTAAGTTAGATTATGCTAAAGCTTATGATAGAACTAAATAGAATTTCATTATTTCTTGTCTTTGTAAATTATTATTTGGTGAATACTTCATCTTGTTTGTACCTTGCTCATTCACACTAATGTTTAAGTTGCTAAAAAATTTTGAATTGATTTCTTCTTTTTCTCTTTAGTGTTTAGTTTGTCAAGGTTGTCTTCTAGCTTCTTATCTTTTAATTATTTTTGTAAACCTTCTTTCACATAATTTGGATTATGATCTACAAAGGAATATCATTAATGAAATTTAAATTGATGATCAGTATGTAGTTGCTTAATGTTAAGCCTCTTTCCTTATTAAATTGTGCTATAGAATTGTGGTAAACCACATCAAACGAAGGACTGCAAGTTATGTATCATGATTTCTAGAATTATGGTACTATGAGAGAAGAACATTAATAAATCAAGACAAGAAAGGGGTAACTAGATTTATAGAAGAATCTCTGATATAATCACAATATTTCAGTCATTCAAAGCAATTAATTCACAATCACAACTACTAATTCTCTCTATTCTCAATTCAAATTTCTTCTATATCATCATCTCATCTTTTCTCCAGAGGTTGTCCCCAAGGTTGCCTTGCAATCCCTACTTAAATTTTACTTCAATTTGGTGCTTAAACAACCTCAAATGGTGGTTGGAGAAACTTTTGGTTGATGGGTGTGACCTGGGTGCGAGTCACATGAGCTCCCACCTCCTTGTCAAATGCATAAATTCCAAAAGCCTATCAACCACTCAAAGCTTGTGCAGGTCACAACACTCCTAGCCAATTCTAATGGTTGGAAATTTAAATTGTAGCATCATAACAACTAGGTTAACGAAAGGGATGTAAGTCGCATTACATTACATTGGTAGAAATTTCTTTTTGTCCTTGAAATTAGTTGCAATACAGTGCAGGTTGCACTAGGTTACATGACATTCATTCTTCATCCTAGAGGAGACTATGGATAGCTATGAAACGCATGAGCTTGCAGTTTGCCTTGAGGATGAATTTTACTACATGTAGGTAGCTACAAATCGCATTTCCTCATACCTATTGTTGGGATTGAGTCTTGAGTACTTGTAAACTAATGCAAGTTACATGCATCTGCAGGTGGTTCACTTCCAATGGACAACAAGCTACTATGATTTGCATCAGCTCACATTTCCCAACCCTCTTCATTATTCAATAACTTGGATCAACTTCAACTATCATCTTGATCCCCAAACTCCTCTTCTAATGTTTTGAATTGATGAAATACCTTCAAATATTTCAAAGGATTAGTTTTGCAACTACATGGGTTTTATATAGCACTATGCCTTCTAGCTACGAGCGACTACAAATCACATGAGATTATAGCTACCTGCCACATAACACAAAACATAAGAAAATTGGTGAAAAAAAAGGCATTAATTCATGACCTAACATAGCCCCCCAACTTGCTCTTTATTGTCTTGATAAAAGAGAGTCAAAGAAGCATGTGAATTAATAACATATAATATAATGAACCATAAGACAACATATATTCATATATAATCACATCCATATACAAAGAAAGGGGAGAGAGAATAGGAAATAAAAAGAGTGCTCAAGCCGGAGGGGTAAAGCCATCATGTGGAGGAAGTTCTAGGACATATTACTATACATCCATGTTCAAGAAATCATCCTCAATATCTTCATTATCCACTTGGTCCATAAAACCATATGGTCCTACCATATCCTCATGAGGAATGGGAGTAACCATTTCATAAAACTTTGAATCCATCGCCCCACTAGCCTCTGCATGGCCAAATGAGTAACTCAACTCCCTTAGTTGGTCAAAAGTATGATGAGCTAGGATCTCCAAATTGGAGGCTAGTTGAAGCCACATCTACTCCATTTGATCAAAGTGAGCATGAAGACAAACCTCCATCTCTTCCAATCAAGCCATAATCCTTGTCTTGAACCTAGTCAAAGTCTGTCCATCTCCAACTATGTTGCACTACTACTCCGCATAGTTCTACTTTCAAGCAACCTTACCTCCATCTCTAAGAACTTGTGGGTTAGGAATCCACTTGACCTGATCAAAGGATGTCCAAGGTAGATGCTAGGTGTAAAAAGCACATCCTAGATTTGGGAACTAATCTTCCTCCCAAGCAATAATCTTCTCAATGGACAACTCTGGTGGTGGAATCTAGAACTGTAGAAAAATAGATAAGATTACCAATGGGAATGGAGTCCCATTAGCATCCTGGACCACCAACTCCATCAATGATAGGATAATGAATGGGTAATTAAGGACACAAGGGTCCTTCAAGTCTCTCAACACAAGCATGTTGAATGACACGACATGTTTAAAATGTGAGCTATCCAAAACGTTGGTCATCACTACCCTTGCAAGAACCCTCCATTTCAAAAAAAGGCTCTTGTAGGGCCATTCAATCCCTTGTTACCAAACTAGCCAAGTTTTTGCGAGTACTTGCAAAGTCTCATGTTTTTGTTGCTATGTGAGAGTAACTCGTGAGTCATAAGCATGGTTAGAAACTTATATATTTTGAAAGGGTAAAATGGGTAAAAATTCAAATTTCAATGAATTCTTTTTACTATTCCGCAAGTTTACCAAGTAACTCAAGTTTGAGTTTATTTTGACTAAAATGAGTCACTTGCAATGTCCGAGTCTCGTAATGCTAATCTGGTCTCATCCATGGCAAGGTTGTGGAAGAATTCGACCACCTGAGTCTTCTTCTTGAAAGATGTTGCTGAAAAGTACTATTGATCTAGATCAACAGGTATGTCTAAAAGCTAAGCAATGAGGTCTTCATTGATGGCGTAAGAAGTGTCATCAACCTGGAAGGTCCAACATGTGGAAGTGACCTTTTGAAACATCAGATAGAACTAATGTGCCTCCTGCTTATAATAAGCTTCACCTCTTGTCAACACAAAGTTAAGGTTATGAAGCATCAAGGATGCAAATATCAGAGTGTTGATGAGATCCATAAGAGGCTTGAAGTTCTTTGGTGGCCTCAATAGCATCGTAGAGAACTTGGTCTCCCACATTGCTCATGCTCAAGCAACTTTAATTGTTTTCTATGGAGGCATTGTTGCTATGACTCCTGAGCACGTCTTTGCTCAATTGTGTCTACTAATGTTGATGCCTGTGTCTGTTAACCAATCTTTTTGCATAGCTTCTCATAAGAAGTAGCTTGCTATGAAACAAATATTTCACAATTCCCAAAACATACAAGACCAATAATTACTAAACATAACAAATATTAATTCTCAACATTGTCCATACTCCCAACTAATTTTACATTGTCCTCAAAGCACAAGGGGAGTCATCCACTTTGAATCTTTTTTTAAAAAAGTTGTTTTAAGAGACTATTGCCAAGGGCACCTTTTGTATAGGTATTGAAACCTAGGAATAATCTCAACTGGTGAGGGCAATGCAATGTTTAGATAGATAAAACCAAGTTGGTAATTTTGACAAAAAAATAAATTTGGATGGACAAAGAAAAGTAAAATAGCAACTCATTAACAAGCTGAAAATGAAAGTTTCAAAATAATAGGGAGTTTGAAAACTCAATTAAAAATGTTTATTTAATGTTTATTTAGAAATAAATGGACAACAAAGACTAATAATATTCTCAGTTACAAAAATATCAAACAAAAGATATTATAGCAGAAGACTTAACTCAATATATAGAGTGTTGGTTCCATTGGTTAAACAAATAGCCCTAGTACGAACTTGTCTACCCGTGCCTATGAAAAGCACACCTGCGCCAACAAGTCTGCACCTCTAGCTCGAAAACCTGTTTGCAGCTCTTTTCTAAACTCCTTCCCGAAGTACTTTGGGGATTGGTTTTTAATGAATCCAGAGAGAGGATTCATTAAAAGCTTCAGCCTCGGCCTGCCAAAATCATACCCTTTTGATTTGACAGTCAGGAAGATCCATCCAGCCACCTTTTGCCTCCCTGCCTCTCAAATCGTGACCTTCATCAAGCTCCAAATCTGCTTGTAATCCACGAAAAAAAAAAAGCAAAGAACAATAGCTAAAATAATAAAGAAACGCAAACTAAGAAAACAACCAGAAGTTAAAAAAAAAAAAAGAAAACAAAACGCAGCCCCTCTCTGCTGCCGCCCTGGGGCCGTGAAGAAAACAACGCCAACGCCAGAACCAGCACCAGCACCGGATTGCAGCCCAGAGCCCTCCTCCCTTGCTGCCCCTCTCTCTACCCAGAAAACACAAACAGTTACACTATCCTGTTGCTGGAAATGATGACAGGAAAGCAACCAACACACGAATATTTTTGCGGAGATTTAAATCTACGCTGATGGATGAGCAATGCGGACCCAGAAAGATTGGATTCCTGCTGCCCTCACACCCACTTGTCAATATTTATAAAAAAATGTATAACGGCACCAAAGTTTACATTTATTATTCCTGTAAAGGTACTGGGCTGTCAAAAGCTTTCAAATACTGCACCAACGCTGAGAGAGGTGAATTGCTCCAATGGAAGAAATACTAATCCTGATTAGTTTGTGTTTTTAAATGTTCGGTCAGTCATCTACCTCACCTCTGATGCCAATTTAGTTTCTGTTGATATTGGGAGAGATGACGCCCATGGCCAGAGGTTACTTTATAGTATAATAATGTGTTTGCATGGTGTTAAAGCCTATAGAATTTTATTTTATTTTTGTTTTAAATTTCAAGAGAAAACTTATCAATCATGGCCTCATGCTGGCATGGGTGAGTTGGCATCAACAATCCCAAGTGATTCAAACTAGCAACCTAAGCTAACCATTAGCTTCTCATTCACATAGTCAAGCATGATAATTTAAAAGATGTTACATAAAGGAAGATTTGAGGACAGCTAAGAGAGATGTTGGCCCTTCAATGCATGATCACATTACTGTGATGAATGCCAACGCTAAGTATGCGAAAGAGGAAGCCAAAGAGTATGTAAGAGCCAATGAGACCAATGATGTTGGTGCTATAGATGCTAAGAGAGCTAAGGATACTATGGGTTTGAACATTTTGGGAATGGGTTAGGACAAACGAGGTTCACAACACACTCATTGCAATAATCAAGATGTTCTTCTATAGGAAGATGTCCTTCCCATCTTTTTGAATTATCCTATGATGCTTTGCAAGACAAGATTCATTGTAAGGTGAAGTGTTCACATGCTCTTGATCACTCAAATAAAGGTGGCACCTAGGAGAACTTTGCAATGCTTTAGAATGCTACAAAGATCTTAGCTAACAATGTTAGTAAGGACTATGTTCTTCTCAAACATGATCAACTAGTTACTTGTTTCAAACTATATATAATTAGTGAAAAATACTAGCCTAACCACTAAAGGATTCTAAGATGTGATGTAACCCAACAAGGTAAAATTTAACTTAATGTTTATTCTCTTCTTTTTCAAGTTCTTGGTTAAGGTTTGTGCTCCTGTTTAGGGTTGTATGTTCTAGTTTTGATCTGATTACCAGAACCACCATGCCAAGTATAAATTGAAATTCCAAAAAACCTCTACGCTGTAAGGCTCATCATACTTTTTTCTCAGGAGCTAAAAGTTCAATTTTCTAAATTTTTCTTATTTTTAATCTCTGCAATAAAACCACAAGCAAAATGCCTTTATAGCTGAAGAACCCTCAATCTACGAACCCTCTTGATTGACAAAACAACTCACAAGACCCGCGCTATAACTCTTGTGAAAAAACCTTAGTCTTTCTTTGACCTGTGCCTATTTGGCATAGCTTCCCGTTAAATGTTATGATTAAAAAAAGATATATAATATGACCAAAAAAAATCCTCTTTAGTCAGCTGGTGCTCAGATTTTCACAAACTAAAGCATGCAAAGGAAACAAGGTATTATATCTTGCCTATTATTTTCTACTGAAGTAATTTGTAATTGACTGCAACAGATGATGAAAAAATGAAATTCAGTGAGATTTTAAAATAAATTAAATTCCTGAAACGTCCTGAAACGCAGATGTGTGGTAATGGAGTAATTTCACATGCCCCTTTCCAATAATGAAATATAAATTATAGGATTCCGATATTTCCATACGGCTAGGTCCTGCCTGATGGAGTAAGCAAAATCTAAGATAACGATGGATGGAATCCGAGACCTATAAATTATGCTGCAATTCAATGATGGTGGTAACTAAGAATGAAAACCTCTTTTTTTTTTAACTAAGAATGAAAAACCTTTTTTTTTTTTTTTCAAATTTAACTGGCAGAATTAAGGCCACAGACACGGCTGACAAACAAAGACTTCAACGCACATCATCGGGGAGCTTTGAGGAGATACATGTGAAACTTTTCCTTTTTAACGATTTTCACCAAATAAAATGCGACGAATTGCAAAGTTGTTATCTCTTATTTGTACATCGGCATTTGTTCAAAACTTTATATGGAATTCAGTCAATTCAGGAAATTGACTTTCACGGTGGTTTCTCTTACGTTCAAGATTATCATCATATGTCTACATTCCAAAAATAAAACCAGCTAGAAAATGAGAACTACAATATATCATTTCTTCCATACATTTGTTAAGTTTCTTCCCTAGTTACTTTGATAGAAGTAGTTTGGTTTGTATTCCACAAACTCATGAAAAATAACAGAGCCATAAATTTTACAAACAGGCATTGGAGTCAGAAAGAGCATCTCATAGTTGTATGCATCATTTGCCAAGATCTGCCTGTAGAAACAGGGACCACATTCAAATTGATTGATGTACAGGACAAGGTTATTTTAGTTTAAACCATAATAATGGGTCAGTATCTCAAAATCCTTGTCATTCATAAAATCTTAAGTTTACTGCAAATAGGATTACCACATATTATATTATGCATTGCTCTCAAAAGTTATGACAAAATCAATGCAAGCTTACTTATAAAAATATCAAGTATGTAGAAGAAGACAATAGAGGATGAAAGATAAGATATCCAATATCATTTCTGAAATAGCTTTATAAACTCATGATGCTGGACACACTTAAATGTGCTGAGAGTTACTATTTTTTGTTTAGTTAGCCAACGAAATTTACAAAAAGCTGAGAATAGGAACGGGAATGCAGTTTCAATTTTCAAGGAGATTGCCCTGAGATGAGAGATTTCATCTAGTCAAAGAGTATCCTCTTCTGAGGAGATTGCCCTGAGATGAGAGATTTCATCTAGTCAAAGAGTATCCTCTTCTGTAGCTGTACGTGGGCAGAATGATATTTTCTGATGCATTCCATTCTCTACAAATGCAGAGCACTTTTCCATAAGTATCTCCCTAAATTCTCAAAATAGACAAGCATTTTATTTGATTTGGGAATGCCCTGCTCCCAAGATATCTCCATCTGCATATTAGAGCATCGCTATATGTAATGTTCAGAAATGGAAGAGTTTTCAATTGTAATATCATTTCCACAGAATCTTCAGCCAAGCCACCACATTTAGACAATTCTAACTGTGCTAAGCTTTTTAAATTTACAAAACCCTGAGGCAGAGCTTTTACCTTAATGTTTTCACATGCCAACTTTTGTAAGTTAGTTAACATGCTTATACTTTCGACAAAGTCTTGAGCTACAAGTGTACTGTCTGAAATCGTCGGTCTTCGGCTGGAATGAAACAGAAACCAAGAGATCCTTGGACAAGCACAGAAGACCCTACCTTCACTTGAGGGCGAGCTGGAATGGACGAAGGTAGAGTACCTTGGATGGTCCACACCAGATCAGACAAGGATTTCCCCAACTTATGGCAATATGCAATACGCTGGGTTATGCGTAAATAGTGTAATAAACGTGAACTGGAATATAAGCGTGCAAGGAAACAAACACAAAAGTAAACGAGAATAGGTGAAAACTGTAATAGATCTTGACTAGAAATGAAACAACTTTATTGCAAAAATAATGTAGATTATAGTGCACTGGTCTAGACGCAGTTGTGGATCTGACACAAAGCGAACAAAGAGCCCCAGTGGATGTGGAGGGATGATGGTATGCCGGTTTGAACTGCAGGCATAGCGTGAAGGTTGTATGCTCAGCGTGCAGGGTTGAAGTCCAACGTATAGGATGTAGGGTTCTGGATTTTCTCAGTGTGGGTTGCCCGAATTTTTGCCAAGGTGCCTCCAAATTTTCCAACCCTCATTTGGTCAAAAATCAAGGTTTTTATACAAGTTTAGAATTATACTTGGATCTGAGAGGGGATGATTGGCTATGGAGTGCTGGACTCTCAAGTCGGGTGACATGTGGCGCATTGACCAAGTGCGAAAGAATGAAATTTTACAAGTGTACAACATGGTGCACACTAGCGTATACTGCTGTACGCTAGTGTATACACACTGGGCATGTGAACTTGGCGTATAGACTTGACTTAAAACAAAAGAAGTCATTCAGCCCTCGGATTTGAATTCGGATGTCACAAGAATGCTGCCTATGGATGTTCAGCTCGGTTGGCCTTGATCTGACATGGTTCTGGAGAGCTTTGATTGGTATACGTTGTGCTAGACACTGGGCGTACACATTGTACATACTAGGCGTACATGTTGTTCGTACACACTAGGCGTACACGTTGTTCGTACATGCTGGGCGTACACGCTACTCGTACACGCTGGGCATACACGCTACTCGTACATGCTGGGCGTGCAGGATGTACATGCTCAACGTATGAACTCCAAAGTGCATGATGTCGAGACCAAAATTTAACTTTCTGGAGCCCATGATGACACCTGATAATTGCTCTGTTCCTATGAGTTGATGCCTTGTACAAAATCTTGCTCTGAAGTGTTGTTTCCATGCCGTCTTTGGGATTGCATGCTCGGTGTACATGTCAGTCATACGTGCTGAGCATACATGTGAGGCGTGCACGCTGGGCATGTACGCTGGGCGTGTACACTGCATACTACATACTTAGTGAGAACCAAGTATCTTGAGCTCCGAAGTTGTCATGTTTGATGCCAGATGTCGCCGTGGTCATCTGCGGGTCCCAGGGAACCGTTTCTTGTTGAGTTCGACTCTGCTTGAAGCTATTTGTGGGGCCCTCAAGCTTCAGTCATGCTGGGGAGCGTCATGACTTAGCTCGACTCTTGTTGGAGAAGTACTAAGCTCAAAATTTTGTGGTGTTTCATTGGCCCCTCTTTGTTGACGCTTGGAGGAATCAACCCAAGAAGCATCGACAAAGAAGTACAAAACACCATAAGCAACTTGGCAAAACTATTGTCCTTTGGTACTTGGCTGGATGTCATCGTACCGTGTTCAGTAGTACATAGGATTGGGGAAACAAGATTTGTGTTGGATAGGGAAATGGGAATTGTAGGGATATGGTAATTGATCAAGGGCTTGTGGATGGTGAAGGGGAATGTGTGTGTAATGTTGATCCTTATTAGTAGCCATTGTTTAGCAGACTTGGGACCAAGACATGAGGTGCACGTCCTTTGGCAAAAAAAAACTCTTGTTTAGTGTTTAAGAAGACTTGTTGGCACAACCAAAGCCACGTGATGATGTGTTGCGTTCTTTGGGAGAACAGGGCCTCTGTTTAGTATTAAAGGGGACCTGTTGGCGGGGGACCTGTTACCTATTGGCTTGCATTTTTTTAGGAGCTTTGTTTTGATCTTGTGCGCATGCTCAAATACCATGTTGGGAAATGCAGCTACTTAAAAGTGTTGTAGTGTGGAACGATATGTTTAAGGTTTTGAGTGTACTGTGTCCAGGATGTAACTGAGTAGAATATGTTGAGGGATAGGCGGGATATGTAACGAGAGATGTACTAGTGAATGGCTTGATTAGCCTTGCCATGTGTGTTAGGAACAACATTGTACCTTGCTACCATGATGCAATGCATTCTTATACGAACACCTCTGAGTGTCATCCTGCAAACACAACTCCAAGAAGACAAGAAAACCATGAATGAGTAAGCAAGCTTAGACTTGAACAGCTACTGATGAAACAAAGGCACCAGATGAGATTTCAGGTATTGCATATGAATGGAAGCAATGTTGTTAGGATCAACTGATGATGAGCGAGGCAATGGCTCTGATGGAGTTTGAATGCAGCTATAGATCGAGAGGCTAGAGATGACATTGCCAGTTTATAGTTGCAGTGGATTGTCGTGGGTTAGTTTTACGTCATAACTTGTTGAAAGGTGCCGGTTTAGCATCATAGTGGATGGTACACTACTAGTTTATAGTCTTGGTGAACCGTGAAGAGGCAAACTAGTTTATAGTCTTAGTGGACTCTGGCGAATGAGACTGTGGCAGTTTAATGTCATACTGAATGGGTGCTAGTTTATTGTCATTGCGGATGTTTTGTGGTATCAGTTTACCGTCATGATGCCAGGATGAGCTATGGTATCAGTTTACCATCATGATGCTAGGACGGGCTATGGTATCAATTTACCATCATGATGTCAGGACGAGCTATGGTATTAGTTTACCATCATGATGCCAGGACGAGCGTGTACCTGAGTTCATGCTCAATGGTTTCAAGAACAAATGGTTGGTCAGATTTGCAAGCTCATTCCCTTCCATGCTAGCTAATTTGAATGCTCTGTTGTCATACGCTTTGGTAACCAAGTAGGGCCCTTCCCAATTGGCTGAGAATTTGTCCGAGTGTTCCTGAACGGCTTTGAGTACAAGGTCTCCTTCCTTGATAGGGCACTTATGAACATTGTGTCGATGGCGTTGTCGTTGTCATTTTTGGTACCATTCAATTTAATCGAGCGCACATATACGTTCCTCCTCCACCGAGTCCAAGACAACAATGCATAGGTCGTTGTTTTTCCCTTCGTTGAGGAGTCTGGAGAGTATGATCCTTAAAGATGGTACCTGTAACTCCAAGGGTAAAACAGCTTATGAACCATAAATAAGACTATATGGCATTTTACCTGTGGAAGTCCGATGCGTAGTACGATAAGCCCATAGCTCGTATACTAGCTGTTCGTGCCATCTTTTCTTGCTTTGGGTAAGCATATTTTTAAGTACTGTAATGATGGTTTTATTTGTGGCTTCAGCTTGTCCATTGCTCTAAGGGTAGTAAGGGGATGAAAATGAATGTTTGATCCCTAGGCTTTCACAGAAAGTTCTGGTTTCAGCACTGCTAAATTGTGGCCCATTATCAGTGATGATGGTCATGTGGATGCCAAAACGGGTTACAATGTTTTTGAGAACGAAGTTTCATATGTGTTTAGATGCAGTTTTTCTAAGGGGAATAGCTTCTACCCAGTTCGTGAAATACTCTGTTGTGGTTATGATGAAGCTATGCCCTGCAGAAGATGAGGGTGTTATTGGCCCGATAAGGTCTAACCCCCACTTTTGAAAGGGCTAGGTGATTTGGGCTGTATGCAACTCATTTGGTGGAACATGTATCAGATTGCTATGTTTTTGATAGATACTGCACATTTTGGCCTTGGAGAGACAGTCATACTCCATGTGTGGCCAATAACAGCCCAAACGTCTTATTTTGGTTGCCATTGCTTTAGGTGCTATGTGCCCTCCGGATAGTCCATCATGTACTTACTCGATGATGGTTTGGGCATCAGCACTACTAACGCATGTTAACAGTATGCCTTCGTAGGATCAATGACACAACATGTCCCCTACCAGTGCATATTGTCAAGAACGTTTTCGTACTACGTCCTTTTGTGCATTCGTTAGGTGTTGTGGTGTTTCACCACATAGAAGGTACTCTTTTATGTCATCATACCATTCTATTGCGTGTGTTGTACTAACGGATACAATCGGTAATTCATCGAGAGTATCAGTTATGGGTTTAGCACAACTGATTATAGAGCTAGGCAACATATGGAACATGTTTGGTGATATGTTTAGAGCTAGCGTGGCAAGTGCATCTGCAATGGTGTTATCGTTTCTGGAAACATGTTGCACATCCATACTTTCGAATTGCTTCAGTAAGTGTTTAGCTAAGTCACAGTATGGTTGTAAATGTTGTGCTTTGCATGTATAAACATCTGTGACTTGGTTTAAAACTAGTTGTGAGTCTTCTCTGACTAGAAGTCGTGTAATGTTGGAAGCTAATGCTGCCGTAAGGTCCCTAAGGAGACCTTCATATTCTGCTATGTTGTTGGTACAGTGAAAGTTGAAGCGATAAGCAAAAGGTCAGATCTCCCTAGAGGGATAGGTAATGATAGCTGCAGCACTCCCCCCTCGAGAGGTGAATGCTCCATCAAAGTTCAAAATGGCTTTGTACTCATTGGGAACCATGTCTATCGTGCTCACGTTTTCATCCAGAAACTATGGCTTTATTGTTATTTGATCATGTGTTGGTGATGTAGTCAGTTGGTTCGCTATGGCTTGACCCTTGACTAATGACTACGCTATGTAATGTAGGTTGAATTCGGCTATTATGGGTTTCCAATGCGCTATTCTGCTTGACTCGTAAATGTTACTAGTGATGGCCTTGAGCACATTATCTTTGCAGATTATGTTGGCTTGGTTATGGAAGAGGTAATATCACCATTTCTTTAGGGAAAAGACAAGGGCTAAACATGACCTCTCCACCTCGTTGTACTTCTTTTCGTGGGCCACTAATGCATGGCTCAAATAATAAATAGGGACTTCAATTCCATCGTCTCATTTCTGGTAGAGCATAGAAGTGATGGATGAATCTGATGTGGCAAGGTAGATATAGAAGGGTTTATTGTTCTATGGAGGGTACACTATTGGTAGCTGACCCAATGCTGTTTTAATGTGGTCGAAGGCTTCCTAGCACTGTGGAGTCCATTCAAAATGGACATTCTTTCGTAGCAAATGGTTCATGGGTTTCAACTTGTCCGTCAGATTTTCTATGAAACGCCTGATGAACTTTAATCTACCTTGTAGACCCCAAAGTTCAGTAATGTTGCTTGGTGATTTTAGATTGATAATAGCTTTAACCTTATCTGGATCCACTCGTATTCCTATTTCTGACACTACAAAGCCTAGCATCTTGCTCGTTTTTACTCCGAAAACACATTTCTTTGGGTTGAGCCTAAGTTCGTATTTTAAGTAACGTTTTAGCACCAAATTTAAATCTTAGATGTGTTACTCTTGTGTTTTCAATTTAATTGCAATGTCATCTACATAATCATTGAGCGAATGAAGTATGTAATCGCTAAAAATAAATGTCATTACCCTTTGATATGTGGCCCCAATGTTCTTGAGACCGAATGGCATCATCATGTAATAGAAGGTACCCCATGGTGTCATAAAGGTAGTCCAGAGCTGATGTTCCAGGTTAATGTGTATCTGGTTATATCCTGAGAAGCCATCCATAAAAGATAATAAGGCATGCCCAGCGGTTGAGTCAACAAATTGATCGATGCTGGGTAAGGGGAAATCATCTTTTATGGTTGCAACGTTAAGGTCCCAAAAGTCAATGCATAGGCGAATGCTTCCGTTCTTCTTCGGAACAATGACCATGTTGGACACCCAATCAGCATAGTCAACAACCCAAATGAAACCTGCCTGATAGGGTTTGGTGATCTCATTGCGAATTGCCAACGCTACCTTAGGCTTAACCTTTCGTGCTTTTTGTTTCACTGGCCTTAATTTTGGATCAAGTATAATATTGTGCTAGAAGATTCGAGGATCTAACCCAGGCATGTCAGTGTAAGACCAAGTGAATTCTTTTATGTTGTCTCAAAGCACATGTTCTATGTCTCTGACCAGTTGAGGTTGCAATAGTGTGCTCAATTTTAATACCTTAACTTCACCATCAGGCATAGCGATGGGGGTTTCAGTTAAAGGGTGTTCAGTGATGCTATCAACTTCTATGTTGAGGGATTTTGTCATACCTTCATAGCTTTCTAATGTTTGTTGTGTTAAGGCTATGACTGTGTCATCTATTGATGGACCTAAGTTGATGGAATTTATGTTGATTTCTCTTGTGATCTTTCCGTATGGTCCATCGATGGTCAATGGTGTGAATAGATGCTGGTAATCCATCGGGCTTGCTCCTACTAATAAACAGAGGGCAGAATGAGCTAGTAGGGGTTGTTACGCATTTCTAGGAAACATAAATCATGTGTACATATACGGTGGTGGTTTATCGTCGTACCTAGATGCATGGTAGTTTGAGGCCTTACCGAGCCGAACGTGGCAGTTTGAGGCCTTACCAGGCTGAATGTGGTAGTTTAAGGCCTTACCGGGCCGAATGTGGCAGTTTAAGGTCTTACCAGGCCGAATGTGGCAGTTTAAGGCCTTACTGGGCCGAATGTGGCAGTTTAAGGCCTTACCAGGCTGTATGTGACAGTTTAAGGCCTTACTGGGCCGAATGTGGAAGTTTAAGGCCTTACTGGGCCGAATGTGGTAGTTTAAGGCCTTACCGGGCCGTATGTGAAAGTTTAAGGTCTTACCAGGCCGTTTAACTGTGCATTGATGACGTCTAGTTAATGTATGATCTATATTAAAGAGTTTGTGCCAAAATGTTCAATGTGGGCAACCGAAATTGCTTTGCCATGGAATATGGTATGTGGTAGTGTTCATTATCTCGTTATTTTGTTTTGCATTTTCCTGTACTTTGTACTTTGAATAATTTTGATTAAATTTAATAAAATATTCAAGGCAGCGGCAGCAGCGGTGGGGTCAATGCGGCACTATATATATACTGGTAGGCGTAAGTGTGAACCTGTCAATTATCAAGGGCAGCGTGAACCTGAATCAAACCATAGCATGAGCGTAAACCTAAGTCACAGCATGAGTGTAAAGAACCAAACCCCAGCATGCAAGATTCAGCTCGGCATACAGGATCAAACCCCAACGTGAACCTATGAGATTTCGCATACAGGATGCCGGAATGGGAAAGGGTAAGGAGGTAGAGGGCCAAGGGAGGAAGGGGCCCGGGTTGACCTTCGCTGAGGAAAGTGAGGCCATGCTACAGTGTTTGTCTAGGCCTAGGGTTCCATCATGGCCTAGATCGGTGCACAGGTAGGCTCTAATCTCACCTAAGTTAATTGCTTTCTTTTGTATTTGCTATCTTGGCGTACGGGGTTTGCATGAGGTCTTTGGTTGTATGTTTCGGTGTGCAGGGACGAGGCTGAGCGTAGATAGTTTTTGCAGTGTGCAGGGTCTGCACGCTGAGCGTAGATAATTTTTGCAGTGTGTAGGGTCTACACGCTGAGCGTAGATAGTTTTTGCAAGCGTGCAGGGTCTGCACACTAAGCGTAGATAGTTTTTGCAGCATGCAGAGTCTGCACGTTGAGCGTAGATAGTTTTTTGTAGCATGCAGAGTCTGCACGCTGAGCATAGACAGTTTTTGCAGCGTGCAGAGTCCGCATGCTGAGCGTAGAGAGTGTTTGCAACGTGCAGAGTCTATACGCTGAGCATAGACAATTTTTTGCAGCATGCAAGGTCTGCACGCTGAGCGTAGATAGTTTTTGTAGCATGCAGAGTCTGCACGTTGAGCGTAGATAGTTTTTGTAGCATGCAGGGTCTGCACGCTAATCATAAACAGTTTGTAACTTTTTCGAAGTATTGGCCTTCAATATGGAACTTCGTTTCTTTATTTCATTTCTATGTATAGCTAATTTACCATGGCATTTCGGTTATTTGCAGGGATCCTAAGCCTTTCCTCTTAGTGGTTGAGCTGATTGGGGGACTGGCCTGGTTTGGGACCATTGATACTGACGAACCTGCCCCTGATATGACTATTGATAACAATGGGGTATTGTTCAGGGAAGGGGCCTATGAGTTCCTTGCCTTCATTGTAGATGGATTCAGGCTAGTGATATGGTCCCATCTAAGCAAACAAGTAGTGTGGAGTGTGCTTGAGGTAATGTTGCTAGGATCTTTAAACGGTGTCATGGCTTTCATGGTGGACATTGATGAGGGACCACTTGTGATTGAGGACGGTTCCTCTGGAGGGCCTAGATCTACCCGTCCGTTATCGTGCATATGGGACTTATTGCCATGTGGCCCTCACTATCTCAATAGCACCTTATTTTTGGCCGTGCATGTGCATACATTATTTCAGAACCCTCCAAGCACGGTGTACAAGGTGGAGAGGTAAGGTTGTTTAATTTGTCATTTCTACTTTGTTGTTTAGTGTTTTCTCCTATTTTGATGATCGTTCTTTTCCAGGCCCCAAGTTGACAAGGATGGAAGATGCGTAAGTGATGATGGACTTGCACTAGCTCACATCGCTTTAGAGACCTTCATGGTAGGTCCCACCCTCTACAGAGCTGTATTAGCTCAGACTAAGGGTGACATCGTTCATTTTCATAAGCAATTTTTCAGGGCATTTGTGCAATACGCAGCTCAGTGGTGGCTACATGGAGATTGGTCACGTAATGGACCGATTTTCCCCCGTGATACTGATTTGGGTCTTGGCAATGTAAATCCCACGACTGAAGGTAGGTGATGATGTGTCTCTGACGCCTTAGTTTGTTTGTTCAACTGCAACATTGGTCATATTGGTGCTATGGTTTTACATTATGTTTACAGTTAACACCCCCCTCCCCCCCGGCGGAGACCCTATTATGACAGGGTGGACTGAGAGCACCCTGTCGATGAAATTTGGGGAAGTCAGCAAGGTGTAGCGATGGTTGCATACCAGTGCCCCACCACCTATTGTCCATTGTTTGAATGATGTCGGCCTTATGGAGCTATTCACAACCCCAAGCCCTGATGTCTCTGTAGCTAAAATGACTGGAATTGTTGATTCGTTCGACAACTCTATCATTTACTACAACACCTGTATCAAGGGTGTCAAAATAATTTTTCATCTATCAGCTGAGTTCTTTTTAGACCTCTTCGATGTCTTGGCAGATGGTGTGAACGTGGTTTTGGACAAGGCATAGAAGGAGCTCCATGTGGTGTGTGATCTGGAAGATTGGTTGGGCATTCTCAAGGGCTCTAAGGGGTTCCCTATGCAGGGAACATCTAAGGTGGTGGAAGTCAATGAATTCTATCCCCTGTTTAGGGCACGGGTGTTTTCTAAATCCTTGTCTCAAGTGAAGAGTCTTGGGGTGGAGGACGTGCACATCATGCAGACCATTTTAGAGGTCGGGATACGTTATAATTGGGACCAATTTTTGTTGTCACGTTTCCATGGGAAGATAGTGCAGTTGTGTTCAAACATTGAGGCACAGTTCCATTTTACTTTCGTGTTCTTCTCTAGTTATCTACATCACTTGGCTGAGTTTTTGGTGGTTCGTGCAGATAACAAATATGTTTTGCGGGATCGTACTCAATTATCTCGCCCACAGATTAACCATTTGTTCAAGGTAGCTGAGTCTCAAGATGCACCTGAGGGGATCGATGAATCGGTTTCCATCACAATAGAGGGGTCATCTAGTACTTCAATCCATACACGTGACAGTGTGGGGTTGGAACCAGACAATGTGCCCTACACTGCTAGGAGGGCTGATCGGGTGATCAAGGAGACCATCGGGAAAGCCAAATAGAAGATTCAGAAGAGCGAACGCCCTAAAGAGGTGGCCTCAACTGTAGAAGAGCCGAGGGTGAAGCGTATATGATTTAAAATGCCTGCTTGAGGTAAGTAAGCTTGATACACTTATTTTATTGCCATTATCGTTATTTTTGTCTTATTCATTGTTTTTTTCTTTTTGACCATTTCCATGAGACCAATGTCTTCAGACCTGACCCAGGAAGTGAGAAGACGGGAGCTAGAAATGATTATCGAGGAGGAGGAAGTCCCAATGGATTTAATTGAGGAGCAAGAGGTCAGCAAAGATCAGGTGGAAGTGATCGAAGAACTGGCGGAAGACACCATGAAGATAGAACTGGTTGATGACCGAGATGGTGTTGATGAAATATTTAATAGCTTCCTTAAGGGAAGATTGGACCTTGGTGACCCTCTGATCTGGGAAGGGAATAGAGAATACGGTATATTTTATTTTTTTTTATTTCGTTGCCTTGTGAATCGTTGTTTCCATTATGTGGTGTTTTAATTTTATGTTTTCTATCACTTCCAGACGAAGATATTGAAACTAGGACGATTCCTACCATGCAGTTAGAAGTGCCTATGATAGTGGTTCCCCCTGAAATGACCACTGAGGCTAATCCATCTCACACTCATGAACCATTTACTTGGACCAAGATGCCAAGAAAAATGGATTTCATCACCAGTATCGTCAACGAGGTGGTCGAACACATTTAGCAAGCTCACCCTGAAATAGGTACAGACGTCTCAAGTGTTTTGCTACCTTCGAGTTTCACATTCTTTCTTGCCATCTAAGATCTAATGCCTATTCTTTTCATGTCGGTAGGGGCTAAACTGAAGTGGGATCCATCTGAGGCTGTTTGTATTGACAGCTTGCCTGCACTACTGCCAGAAGTTGAATAGGTACCGAGACAAGTCTATGACAAGGTTGCGGAATGTCTTGTGCATAACGCCAAATCACTTTGGACCTATAGGCACTCCATTGAATAGCTATGGTTGCAGATCTAGGCAAGGGAAAAAGAAGTTTCTGAGTTATTGGCTGAATGTGATGATCTTAAAGCTCGTTATGAGTTTGCCTCGGCCAGATTAACAGGTGATCATTCTTGGCGAACTTCTGAGATCACTTATACCAGATATTGGAACTTGCTAAATCACCATGCATCACTGACTCAAAAGCTAGCAGAGCATAAGGCCCAGATAGATTTACTGAACCTCAAGTATCAGGATTGGAAGGCTTTCACTTCCAAGGTGCAGAAGTGGGGTCAAGATGAGAAGAATCATATGCATCATTACAAGAAGTTATTAAAAGAAGTATCTATAGAGAAGCGTCAGCTTGAGATGTTCGTAGAGGGTCTAGGTCTATGTTTTGCATTTGATATGTTTGCTAAGAATACCATTGTTGAGATGGAATCACCCAAGAGGGTAATTACGACTGCTTCTGGAGAGGTCTCTGTGGGTGAATTTTCCTTGAAACGTCCCACATGGTCGGCGATTGACAAAGGGAAGGCCTTAGCGAATGTCAATCTGGGCCTCGATGGGACTGAATGGGCTAGTGTTTCTGAGGAAGAAATTCTCCATCGGTTGGAATTCGGTGTAGGGGGGTCTCCTACGGTAAGCAGTTTATGACTTTTGTTCATTGAATAACTTTTGGGATTTTTCTCTTTTCTTTTTGTATTGATTATTTTCTCTTATCTTTTCATAGGGTTAGGGCAATGACGATATTCAAGAAGGTGGCCCCAGCGGAGCAGGGACCCATAGTGCTGGCGAGTCTGAAGGGGACAGCCCTCCCATCCCTGATGTTTAGTTTTCATTTTGAAACTATCTTGGCCCATATTTTTACATGAATCATAAATTGAATGTTTTGCCTTGGGTTGTATTGAACTAAATGGAATCAGTTAACTGTTGTACTTGTCTAATAGTATATGACTACATATATATATATTTCTGTATTTTTTTTTGTGAATTTTGAGTTTGTTCAAATGTAGAAAGGAAAAAAAAAATTGTTCTTTTGGCTCTTGTTGTTTAAATGTAAACATGATGCGCCAATGTAAAATGTTTTGGTTTATTTTGTTGTTTAAGTGTAATGCACAAAGTGGAAATGCAAGTAGGGATGTAATTATAATCGAAGGATAATTGTGAAAAGGAAAATGTGAAGAAAAACTGTTATTGATAACATGACAATATAAGCATAAATTCGAACAATGAACTTGAATTTTTGAGAAAAATAAAGTATAAGCAAATGGTTTAGTTTAAGGCCATTTTGGGACCCATGCACCAGTTTAAGGCCATTTCGGGCCATGTGTAAACAAGGGAAGTTTCAAGTGACACTGGTGGATTTCTTGGTAGATCGACCATTTTTGATCATAGCTAGTTTTATGTCATTGTGAACATGTGATAGTTTAACGTCATTTCAGACTGTGAATGTCATTTATTGGTTTAGTAATTTTTTTATTTTTCTCATCTTAACATTAGGAGTGGCGTTAGTGGGTATGATTCTATATTCAACGTCTCCTTCACTGATCACGTTGAATGGTAATTTGGCCCAAGGGACGTCTGATGGAACAGTTCCTGCACTGGTGCTTTCTGGTGTTTCTGCACGAACTGTAGTTTCTACGTTTGTTGTAGTTTCTAGGTTAGGTGGTGTATGTACAATTTCAGGCCCAAGTATTTCTGTGTTGGGTAAATGTTTCTTTCTATTTAATGGATCATTGCTTATTGGTTGCGTGCATGCTTGTTGTTTGTTTGTATCATCTTGTTTAGCCTCTTCAAACTTAACTTCTAAGCCTTGGTTTGTATCTGTATGTGATGAGATGGTAGGTGTAGTAGCCTCCCCGTGTATAATGATTTCACCACCTTCATAAGGCAAGTGAATCTCTTGGTGTATGGGGGAAGAGACTGCTTTCAGTTGGGCTAACTAGGGCCTTCCCAGTATTAAATTGAACCCTGGCATTTCATCGATGATCACAAAGTGAGCGGATGTGGGGAATTGATCCCCTGTTATAAAGTCCAAAGTTATGGTTCCTTTTACTACTACGCGTGATCCATTGAACGATTTCAAACACGTGGTGGCGGTTGGTCTAATTAGTTCCGTAAGCCCTAATTATTCGACGATGGGATAGGGTACTACGTTTGTAGCGGCTCCGTCATCTACATGCACTCTATGTATCTTGAATTGATTTACTTGTATCGTTATGAACATAGGTGAGATTGTCACTTCTCCTATTTTCTCATCCATTTTGATGTTATCATTGTGGAAACCTAGTGACTTAGGAGTCGATCCTTGAGGCGAATGCATTACCACATGAATTGAAGGTTCATTTGGAGGTAAGTCTTCGCTTACTGGGATGGATGTCAACATGCGCACTAGGGCTTCACGATGGGTTTGAGAGGTTAACACCAGGTCGTATAAGCTTAATAAAGTATTTTTCTATTTAAGAGCCTGCATGACCTGTGTTAAAGCTGTTGCTAAATCTTTACTACTGGACGTATGTTTGTCGCTAGTTATTTGGTCCATCGGGCCAAACAATTTTATCTCATGCATAGTTGGTTTATCATTTTTATCCATAGCCGTTGATCTAGATGTATCGTGCTTTCTAGATGATTCACCCTCATAGCTTGTGTTTGGTTTATTGTTAGGTGATGTCATGGGTGTTGCGCTTAGTGGGGTAGGCTTGGGGGGTCCTAAGGCTAGTAGTTGATGTTTCTTCTCCAAGCGTTCCCGGGTAAGCTTGTCTGCTAGGCGTTCTCGTGTGTGGCGTGGGGGAATAGTTGGTTTCTGGACTTTAGGTTGCTTTGGAACCCGTATGATGTATGGAGTAGGACGGGGTTGTGGTTGGCCAATTAAATGGGGTTGAGTGTTAGGCTGCCTAGGCACCTTAACAACATAGGAGGTTGGCCTATTTTGTGTTTGCGGAGTGGAGGATTGGTGGTCATTAGAGCGTTCGGGTATCCTAACAAAATATGGTGTTGGACTAGCTGGGGGTTGTACCCCCGTAGTTGCGACTACAGGTGACACTCAGACTACGTAGGGAATAGGCTGGGTAAGAGGTGATTGTGTGTTTGCGGTAGTAGTGGCGGGAGGTACACACACCACGTATGGTTTTTCATGTGGTGGTATGATAGAAGTTGGTATGACGGGGGGTATTCGGATGACATAAGGTTTTTGTGGGGAGTATGATGGTTGAGGCACAGGTGTTTGTACAGTGGAAGGAATATGCACCACAAATGGTCTCTTTGGCATTTGCTGCTCATGATGGGAATGGATTGTGTTAATCCTAGGTGTTTCCGGTTCATTATTGAAGTAGATGGTGTTAATTACATATGGTGCTTCTTTAGTATTTAGAGGATCTTTATATACGTCCATGGCCTAGTTTTGTGGTTGGATCGGGTTGGCTTCATCAAAAGTGATTTGACCTTCTTCGATCATCCGTTGGATATCTTGTTTTAGGGTGAAACAATAGTCAGTGCCATTCCCATTACATTGATGATAATCACAAAAATGGTCCATTCTAAAGCCCTTTGGGACTAGGGGTTCATCTGGCATTGCCAGGCTTGGGTTCTGAACCAATTGACAGAACTGATCATGTCTTTGGATTGCTACGGGAGACAATTGTTTATGTTTCATCAGTCCGGCCTTCAAGAGTTGGTTGAATAATTACGAGGGTTTCATGGGCAACAGTGTGTATTGAGAGCGGTCCCTCCTCTCGAAGTTTCTCACATGACTCGATGTAGGATTTTGTGATGTGGATGATTCGGGTGCCACAACAGGAGCGGGTCTAGCGTAATTAGTAGGGGCAGCAAGCGGTTTGCCTTGTTGTCGCGCATTCGCTTATTGTGTTTCTGCTACTTCTGCTATAGTTTTTTTTAGCCTTTTCTTTGTCTTTCTTATTATGTTGGTTTTTAAAGGCTAAATATGCAGGGTCATGGTTGTTTTGGGCTACCTTCTCTATGTTCTTGATTTGTACAAACGCTTGACTAAGAGTGCGTGCATTGAGATTATATAATTTGGACTTGACAAAATCATTGACAATCCCTTTTAGGATGGTGAGGAGATACGTCTCTTGGATTGGCTTGTGGAGCTCGTTGAGGGCAGCACTCCACCGTTGAATGAATTTTTGGACAGGTTCAAGCGGTGCTTGCTTGACCTGGATGAGGTTGTCAAGTGTTGCTTCAAGCTTCAAGTTATACTTGAACCTGGTAAAGAATTGGTGTAACAAATCTTCTAGAGAAGATATTGAGTTTCAGGGCAAGGACCGATACCAATCAAGTGCTCTCCCTATGAGGGACATGGAAAATACTCATAGAATGGCGTGTGGCCACACCTGAAGTAGCATGCATTCTAATCTAAACATTATAAGGCGAGCATTGGGGTCCGTCTCCCCATTGTATTTAGTCACTGTGGGTAAGGAAACACCCTTAGGTAGTGTTAGAGGCTGAACCGAAGAGCTGATAGGGTCATAGTGATAGAAGTCCACTACCTTAAGCTCTCCATCGGTGCTTGTTTTGAGGCGTTTGACCTCGTCAGTTAGTTCCTGCATTAGTTGTTTGGCATCAACCCAGTCTTGAGCACTAGGTGAGATAGTAGGTTGATGATGTTGTACAGTATGCAAGTTAGATTGTTGAATAGTGGGCTGGAAGGAAGAAAGTTGTGTGGTTGGAGGTTGTGCTTGCGGAACATTTGTGGTGGGTGGTACCAAGGATGATACATTGTAGCTAAGGGATTGTTGTTGTGGTTGTACTTGACGGATGTTAGTGGGTAGAATTGTGTGAGGCGGTATGTTATAGTGAGGGGGTTGATGCAGTTGAGCACCAATTGCAACCCATTGCCCAGTCACACTTTGTGTAGGGACACTCTGAACTTGTTGAGTTACAGTGGTGAAAGGGGCTCCTTGGGTTTGGATCCATGGTATATAATGAGCGGATGTAGAAGTTGGTATCACATGCGGCATCCCGATCACTCTAGGTGGGAAGGTTACTCCTACATTATTTTGAGGAGTTTGTATTTGTGAGAATGGGGATACTATTGCAATAGGGGGAATAGCAAGGGGAAGTGTGTTGAGTTGTGTATCGATTACAGGAGGAGTAGGGATAAGCATGGATGGTTCCTGTTGAGGTATCTATGCTTAGGTGATTTTAAATGGCTGGAGGAACGTAGCTTCCCCTGTGAATGGGTGAAACAATGGGTTTGCATAGGTTTGGGGGCTGAGGGTATGGTACGAATCTTCATGCTCGGACTGAGCTGCAAAGCCATCCTCCTCTTCCAATTGAGGATTTGTCATAGACTGGTCCAGAGACTAACTCCTTAGTAGGAGGAGCTGTGAGATGAGCTCAGAGTACTGCTCTGGGAGAGGGATGATATCATACGAGGAAGGGATGAACTCATTTCCTCCCCTATGAAACAATTCTTATTATCTCTTAACCTCCATTTCGGTTTGATCCACGGCTAGGCCAGCTTGTATTTTTATGCATATGAAATTGTATTGCTCCTCGATTATAATGTTAAATGATGGGTTCCTCCCTTGCAGTCTAAGAGACTGACGAGGCCCTGCCGTGGGTTGTACTACATGTTGTTGAACGGCCATGGGGCCTACAATATCTGTGATGGGCTTGGTTGAAGTGTTGGTGTTCGCAGTGTTCATGATGAAATGGTTGTGAATATAACACGGTGGAAGGGATATGAAATTAGTATACTTATCAGAGTATACACCTAAGTTCGCAGCGTACAGCGTATAGACTGGATCTCAGCGTATAGGCTTCAACGACCAGCGTATAGAGATAGTGTACAGCGTACAGGTAGGCTGAGCAATGTGTAGATAGGGTCTACAGTGTACAGGTAGGCTGAGCAGCGTGTAGACAAGGTCTACAGTGTACAGCGTACAGGTAGGCTGAGCAGCGTGTAGACAGGGTCTACAACGTACAGCGTACAGGTAGGCTGAGCAGTGTGTAGACAAGGTCTATAGCGTACAGCGTATACTGAGGAGCACGTAGACAGGGTCTACAACATACAACGTACACTAAGCAATGCGTAGACAGGGTCTATAGCGTACAGCGTATACTGAGCAGCGTGTAGACAGGGTCTACAGCGTACAACATATAGGTAGGTTGAGCAGTGTGTAGACAAGGTCTACAACGTACAACGTATAGGTAGGCTGAGCAGTGTGTAGACAGGGTCTACAGCGTACAACGTATACTGAGCAGCATGTAGACGTTTTAAAATTTTATCGAACGGGGTACAAATCTGGGAATTTCAAATTCGGGTTTGGTGTCAGCGCGATGTGAATCTGGGAGGACCAAGGTATGAGATCAAAGTAAGTTTAAATAGTTTTAGGCCCTCCTTCTAGCACCATTTTCTGTACTATCCAAAATCGTCGATCTCTAGCTGGAATGAAACAGAAACCAAGAGATCACTGGACAAGCACAAAAGACCCTACCTTCGCTTGAGGGCAAGTTGGAATGGACAAAGGTAAAGTACCTTGGATGGTCTACACATGGGTCAGACAAGGATTTCCCCAACGTATGCCAATATGCAATACGTTGGGTTATGCGTAAACAATGTAATAAATGTGAACTGGAATATAAGCATGCAATGAAACAAACACAGAAGTAAATGAGAATAGGTGAAAACTGTAACAGATCTTGACCAGAAATGAAACAACTTTATTGCAAAAATAATGTAGATTACAGTGCACCGGTCTGGACGTAGTTGTGGACCTAACACAAGGCGGACGAAGAGCCTCGATGGATGCAGAGGGATGATGGTGTGCCAATTTGAACTACAGGCATAGCATGATGGCTGTATGCTCAGCGTGCAGGGTTAAAGTCCAACGCATAGGATGCAGGGTTTTAGATTTTCTCAGTGTGGGTTGCTCGAACTTTTGCCAAGGTGCCTCCAAATTTTCCAACCCTGATCTGGTCAAAAATCGAGGTTTTTATACAAGTTTAGATGTTAGACTTGGATCTGAGAGGGGATGATTGGTTATGGAGTGCTGGGCTCTCAGGTCGGGTGACATGTGGCACATTGACCGAGTGCGAAAGAATGAAATTTTACAAGTGTACAACATGCTGCACGCCAACGTATACTATTGTATGCTAGCGTATACACGTTGGCCATGTGAACTTGGCGTATAGACTTGACTTAAAACAAAAGAGGTCATTCGGCCCTCGGATTTGAATTTGGGTGTCACAAGAATGCTACCTATGGATGTTCAGCTCAGTTGGCCTTGATCTGACATGGTTCTAGAGAGCTTTGATTAGTATACGTTGTGCTATACACTGGGCGTACACATTGTACATACTGGGCATATACGCTGGGTGTACACGCTGTTCGTACACGCTGGGCGTACACGTTGCTTGTACACACTGGGCATGCAGGATGTACATGCTCAATGTATGAACTCCAAAGTGCATGATGTCGAGACCAAAATTTGACTTTATGCAGCCCATGATGACACCTGATAATTGCTCTATTCCTGTGAGTTGATGCCTTGTACAAACTCTTGCTCTGAAGTGCCATTTCCATGCTGTCTTTGGGATCGCATGCTGGGTGTACATGTCAGTCGTACATGCTGAGCGTACATGTGAGGCATGCACACTGGGCATGTATGCTGCATACTACATACTTAGTGAGAACCAAGTATCTTAAGCTCCAAAGTTGCCATGTTTGATGCCAGATGTCGCCGTGGTCGTCTACGGGTCCCAGGGAACCATTTCTTGTTGAGTTTGACTCTGCTTGAAGTTGTCTGTGGGGCCCTCAAGCTTCAGTCATGCTAGGGAGTGTCATGACTTAGATCAACTCTTGTTGGAGAAGTACTAAACTCAGAATTTTATGGTATTTCAACAAGCACTTGTGTAAAAACAATTCCTTCAACTTAGGTAACATGCCTATGTCTTCCTTCAACTTAGGTAACATGCCTATGTCTTTTGGCTTGCAGACTGTTTAGCTTTAGGCAATCCTCTAATTTCAATATTTGAAATGCTGATAACATTATTTTACTTTGAAACAGATTCCTCAGACCAGGGTAGTTGGAAAGCTTTAATGTTTTCAATTTGGATAACACACTTCTATTTTCTGGTAGATTCTTCATCTCAAAACAATTAGGTAAGGCCAAGTTCTCTAGATTGACTAAACAAGAGCACAATAGAGGCGTAAAGTCTGTGATCCCACTTGCTCTCAACATAGACAAACTTGTCAGATGTTGGAAGGTTGCAGGAAGAACTCTCACTTGATCACAAGTAGAAAAATCCAATGTATCTAGCTTAGTCAACAACCTAATTTCATCCAATAAAATATTCAACTCAAAGCAACAATGCAAATGTACTTTTAAAAAATTTGAAACATACTAAAATAGCTAAAATGACAACTAGGTTAGATATTTGGAAGAAAAATGTAACTCCTCAAGATTCTACAACTTATCAAAATCACCTGTGAATGTTCTCAAAGCCTCCTAGCCTGACAGCGAAAACCTCTTTAGGGATGAGGCTGATGAAAACTTAAAAAGTACTGCTACAACATCATCTTCTATTGATAGCTCCAACAGAGAACAATTCTCTAGATAATTCAAATTGGACAAATCCTTGAGAAACCACATGTTATAGCAATAGAATATGTTTAGAAATTTAAAATGTTGTGGCATGTTTTCAACATCCAACAAACCCTTCAATTTGCAACAGCCAAAAATGGATAGCATCTTCAAGGAGCTAAGACTTGTCAAATCACTAAGAAAACTGATAAGCTTTTCACATCTAAGTGCACTCAAGATTCTTAAGCTTCTCAATGAACATATGCTAGATGGAAGTTTTGTCAAGTCATGGCAATTGCTCAGTTGTAAAGTGGTGAGATTGGTAAAGCCTTCAAAACTTGTGAATGGCAGTTCAGAACCTGATACGGCCAATGCTCGAAGTTCAACAAACATAGATTGGCATCTATTTCTTACATGTGAGCAACTGTCGATGTGGAGAATTCATAAGGAAAAATGCAACAAATCCAGATCCTCACACTCTACTTCATTTGCCTCTTCATATGCTACATACCATTCTATTCCCTTGATGGCCTTCAATTACACCAAAACAAAAACAAAGACCAATAATTTTTGTTTTAAGAAAAACCCGTTAGTCTTTCAATAAAATAAATAAGATTACTTTGATAAAGGTATCATAATTTGGAGTGATGGTAAGGTGTTTGTTTTATGAATTATTGGAAGAAATTATACTTTCACTAATCCACAACCCTCCCAAGTGATCATCATCTGTAATTCATTTTAAATAAGATTACAAGAATAAATAAATAAAGTTAATGTTTCCAAACCTTTTTCTTATTATAAATATTGCAAATAGAATACATATTGGTTTCATCAAATCATTGTATTCAAAATATCATGAACCATTACTGTTTCATCTTTTTCCTGTACAAGATCATTCTTCTTCTTCTGTAGAATACCCTTCTTCAACAAGCTTTCCAATGCATTTTCTCCAACCATAAAACCAACAATCTCCCAAACTTGAAATGATCACCGCTACAGCTTGCATATGTTTTTCATTCATGCTTAGTAATTTTCACACTTCTTCAATATGCATTTGAAGACCAACTAAAACAAAAAAAGAATAACCTGGTCATGAAACAGTGGCATTGTTATTTTAATTTTCTTAAAATAAACTTGGCAACAATGATTACTAACCCAGAGTTTCAGTTTCTAAGATGTTATCAATGGGTACAACATAGCCGTTGAATGACTGTCAAAGTTCCACGATGCCAGTGCAATTAACAGAAGCCAAAATTGTGTCTAGCATGTGTTTTGCTTCATGGATCTGTCCTTCTATTGTCTTTGCATTCCAAATCCTATATATATATATATATATATAAAAGTAATTAACAAACCAGTGCCAAAAATCTAAATAGTTGAAATTTATTTTCTTATTTTAAAAAATATGTAAAGAGACTTAGAGTTGTCACTTCAGCTTCCTAAAGAGAGACTTCCATCCTAGTCCAGTAAAGTTTCAAAGTTCATGTTTACTGTGTTTACCCTATGAGACTGTTTTTGTCTTAAATTGGCATCAACATTTCTGAAAGGCTGAGAGCTAAATGGACCTTCACCTAAACAAGTAAATTCATTTCACTTGGCACAGCCAGGAGATGACTTTTTGGACTCTAACAAAAATTTGTTTTTACTGAAAAAAAAAAAACAGTGCACTGAATGCCTAGTCTTACATGCTAGATGTATCAATGAGTGCATTGGTTTTGGTTTTCTGAATCTCATTAGCTCTTGTTTTTGGCTATGAATTTTCAGTGTAAATTTTAGTTAATTTGTGGACTTTTGTGGACCATCTAGGAACTTATGCTTGTAATTCTTAAACCTCCTTCTAGAACCTACACTTCTGTATTATGCTTTCCATTGATTGACATTTCTTAAGAATCATTCAGAAGTTCTGAGAAGTTTCATATTTGTATAAAATGTATGCTCTTTTGTGATTATAGACAATGCCCTTTTAATTTTGCCTCTATCAATGCTATCAAACAAATGCTGTTACAGGAATTTTTGATAGTTTCAGTGATAATGAATTTTGGTACGTGGACCGGAGGATTTTATTAGGAGATGTAAATGATGATGGCTATGTTGCACCCTATGTTGTTAGAAACACAATGGATTCTTAAAGTTTTGTGTATTTTGTTACGGAAATGGGATCCTATTTCAAACTGCCCGTTGCCCATGAACAGTAACCATCACTTGCCAGGCAAAACGTTCCTACCAGACTAAAACGTTTTTAACACATTTCATTTTCTTTAATTTTATTTTTTAATTTTATGGTTTCAAATATATGAAAGGACACCATGCTTTATTCTCAACTATTGAATCTATCATGAATTAAATGCAGGTCTATAGCAAATTGAATGTGTGAAACGGTGAACATGAAGGACACTTTTGTGTGAAACAGTAAATATGAAACGGTGAAAAAAAATTTAGGGCCACTTCTATGGCGAGGACAGCAATGAGCAACACATTCAGGTGAAGCATTTAGGGCATGCATTATGAATGCTACTATTCAGGTAAAGCATTTAGAGCATGCGCTATGAATGTTATTATTGTTGTTGCTTTTGCGTTGCTCTCCACAACCACGAATCATTCATCAACATCTGTGTGGTAAGTCACTACCCTGTAACAACCACTTTTCCTCCCTCTCCAAAATTGGCCAAACCACAAATTTAAGGACCATGTTTGTACATTATCTCTTCATTGGTTTTTTTTTACTGTGATTCATTTGTTTGGGTCAGAGTTTACTATTACAATAAAGTTCAATCATTGCAATTGATATTCTGTAAAATATCAAAGTCTCATTCTCAAAGCCCATCTCTTTGACCTTTCTGTATTCCCATTTCAAGAGGGGCAGCAACTCCTATTCATAGATCTAATCTTGGATCTTTTCTTATACTTGTTTATTTGGATGAAAGAGAGGTGGTAGAGTCCTGCACTGTTTTCAGGTTGAGAATTTTATTTGATTGTTAACATCCAGAGGTGAATCTGCGTTTATTAATTAGTCTGAGTGGGCTTTAAAATGAAAGATTTTTTTGAATTGGGCTGGGAATAATCTTTTTTTTTTGTTTTTATTTTTTGGATAAAGTTTTGTTATATAACATCTTCTACCAAGAAGCACAATTGCAGTGGTTGTTTAATGTAAATTTTCTTGCTCAGCCTTACATTAATTTTCTACCTAATAATTATTTTACCTTGTAAGGGACTCGTGAAATTTGTAACAATTTCCCTTATGAGTAAAGCCTTCTGCTTAACACATTTCGGTGCTATGGCAAGTGAGAATTGTGAACAACAAATTGCAAATTGTTGTTCTTATAGGTGTAGTATTTTTCCATGCGCTAGTTTTTCATAAACATTTCATGATATATTTTCAAGTGAGAAAAGTTATTTGCATTCCTAAATATGATTGAGGGTGGTGACAATTCAATTGCTGTGTTTGAATCACAATACAAGTATTATGAATTTATATGTATATATGTTAAAATGTTAAATTGATCGAAGATTTCTTATACTTAAGGAAGATTTCTTAGCATAATTCTTTTATTAATTTTTAAATTTAATTCATTTTTGTATTATAGGTTTTTAATGCATCAGCATGTGAAAGAAATTAGAGTGAATATGCATTTATTCACTCAACAAAAAATGCAACAGGCATTGCAAAGGTTGAAGATTTAGTTTTTGTTTATTCAAATATTAGGTTATTATCTCAATCTTCTCAAGATTACAAAATGGGTCTTCATCGA
>MNCI01036767.1:0-31435 GCA_015680685.1 Gnetum montanum | reverse complement strand
TAGCATCTGAGAATAAGCATTTCACCATATGCAGGAACTTAGGTCCAAAACCAAGTTTGGTCATGGTCTGCAAGATAAAATCCCATTTTATGTTGTCATAAGCCTTGGCATAATCAAGTTTCACTAGGAGAATATCTTGTCCATCATCCTCGACCCACTTGAGACCTTCCCATGCTGCAACCACATTGTCTAAAATATATCTACTAGGAACAAATCCTATTTGTTGGGGAGATATGATCTGGCCAAGAATTTTTTTCAGTCATAAGGCTAGGCACTTAGCCCAAATTTTATACACTACATTAAGGAGAGTTATGGGACACCAATTGGAGATATCGGCAAGATCCCCAGACTTGGGGAGGAGACGAATTACCTCTTGATTTAGATTGGGCCCAAGGGAACTAGTTAAGATAGCCTCATTAATGACCTGTAGAAGATCATTTCCCACCAAATCCCAATGATTTTGAAAAAATTCTATAGGGAAACCGTCATAACCAGGAGCCTTTCCCCAACTTAACTTAGAACAGGCCACTTGTAGCTCCACCAGAGTGATTTCAGCGTCAAGACTTTGAAGAATAGTGGAGTTGATAAGGTGAGGATAATTGGGGGTGACAACCTTGAATGAGGAGATGTCCATTGGGGTTGCTAAAAAAATGGTTTCATAGTGATTCTTGAGAAAAGAGAGGATACTATTGTGGTTAGTAATTGTGGTACCATCGCTAGAGATTTTGTCTATAGAATTCAAAGGGGAAGCAGAATTGAGATACTTGAAAAATTCTTTACAGTGTTCATCTTGAATATTTAACCAAGTGAGCCGACTTTTAGTTAGGGCACTTTGTGCTTGGTACACAACCCAATGTTGAAAGGCTAATCTTTCTCTAGCTAGCTCCTCATGAACTAGAGTATGGAAGGGATCTTGAGCTAGTCTATTAGTGAGATGTTCAATAGTGAGGTGAATTTTTTTTGTATTCTTGTCTAGCCATAGTAGCCATTGCCTTACCATATGAATGAGCAAAGTTCCACACTTGACATGATGCCCGATGCCACCAGTTAATTCAACCCACCTGAGTTAGGGGCCTAGGTTCGGCATTCCAAATGTTGGATAGAAGAAGTTGGGTTGCAGGAGAAGAAAAAAAATTGTTGTGAAGTTAGAAAAGATGGAATTTTCGTTGGTGAGGGCTTCCATGAATCTTGATGGAGATGGAGATAGGAAGATGGTGTGATCAGGTGGCATGGTGATGAACCATAGTAGTGGAGAAGGCTTTCCAGAAGGAAAGGGTGGAGAAATAGAACCTATCTAACCTACTACAAATGTGAGCTTGCCCAAGATGGAGATTGCTCTAGGTAAGTTTGTGGAGGGAAATGCCCACAAAGGTGTCTACCCCATCAGAAAGGTAAAACCTTTTCTTGAAGGTAGACCAACTTTGAAACTCAAGATTGGGTAGTTGAAAAAACACCCCTCTGAGCTTATCTTGAGGGAATTCAACCATATTAAAATCTCCTCCAAAGATCCAAGGCACTGGGGGAAGAGAATTTACAAGTTCTTGGTAAAGAAGAGCCCGTTCTATGGAGTCATTTGGGGCATAAATCGAGCAAATACTGAATGCACCATGCGAGGAAGAGAAGGTGGCACAGGAAACTCTATGCCTAGAATCGAAACCACTTTGAAGGATTTTAGTTTTCCAGTAGGACGAAAGGAGAATGGACGCGTCTCCTTTCCCACTCGCATGGGATGTTGCTAGGATTGAAGAGTGAGGAAGAAACCAATGGCTAGAAAAGGATAAAAGGTTGGCTGACACCTTAATTTCTTGAGGGAGAATGAAATCAAAGGCTATATTAAGACTAGAAATAAAGTTGCCTACTCACTTCTGTCGAAGCCTACCAGTAAGGCCTCAAATGTAGGCCTCGAATGTTCCATGAAAGGAAGTTCATAGAGAAACAAGGTATAGCTTGGGTGAGAGGTCAACGGAAGGTTCAGAAGTCAAAGTATCAACTTCCATTGTTCCTGATAGGAGGGCAAAGGAGTTGTTGGTGGAGACAAGGGCCATGGAAGTGTTCAATGGAGAGGAGCTTGAGGGAGGTGTAGAACTGAAGGAAGCTTTTACTCATTTCCTTCCACTGCTCACCACGAACTCATCCATCAAGATTGAGTCCATGACTACCTTATAGGGGATGACATGGATGGAGGTGTGAGTACCTGATTGATGTCTTTGTGGCTTGGAGGGGCTAGACTGAGAGTTGGATTGTGGAGCTGTTGAAGGAGAGTCAAATTTAAAGGATACTAAGGGTGGGCATAATGGTGTGACTAGAGAATGAGTTTTCTGTGATGCTATAGGTTGTTTTTTCCTAGCTAGGATGGGGCACTTCGATATATGATGCTTGGCCCTATGAAAATAGCTGCACGAGTTTGGAAGGTAAAAATGGTCCTCTTTTTCGATGAAGAGTTTTCCACTAGCAGCAAGGGTTAATGAGGTCTTCCGAAGAGCGATGTCCAGTTCAATACAATAACGACGAATTTGAGTTCCATTAATCATCGTACAATGCTCAAAAATAATAGGATCCACGGTGCTTACAATGTCCCTCTCCACAGATGAGAAAATAAGTGGAAGATTGGGTAATTCCATGTAACAGGGAATTATATTAAATGCCGGATCATTGACATTAAAGTCAAATCTCCAAGCACGTGCTATTAAAGTTACATTCCATGTTGGAAAAATTTTTAAAGAGAGAGCCTTCTCAACCTCAACCTGAGAGGCATCAGATAGTTCTACTAAAATAAAATTTCGAGCATAGTATCAAGCATGAGAAACCTGGATGCCTTGGGGCTGAAGGAGGTTTTGAACTTGAATGTTTATGCTTGGGACCTTGGTAAGAACCCCACAATTTGAAAAAGAAATAAAACAAGTTGCGAAATCTTTAGAAACTACTTCAAAAATATCATCAGGTAAAAGGAAATCAATTGAAGGTGAGGTAGAAGAACTTCCCTGAGGAAGAGCAGAACTTGATGAATCGACCATTGTCACATGCCTACCCATGAAACAAATCCAGCCTCTTCACAGCAACAACACAAATACACCCAGCCATATCCCCAAATAAATTATCTAGATCCTAAGCTTGGAATAGGTTTGTCCCTGCGTGTGGATCCCAGAATTGATATTTCAGATCGTGGAATTTTTGTAGATCCCGGTAAGATCGGCATTTTGTTTGGTTTTGATCGTAGGCAATAACACCACAACATGGGGGATTTTGATCTTTCATAGGGTTTCTTGGATCATGGATGCAATTATGGCTACAGATCTTTAGCTTCCTCAGGTCGTGGCCACGGATCTACCAGTGGTCACGGTTCGACAGGCAGTCGTGATTTTGCAAGCCACGGTGGTTTAGTAGCTCTGGGCCCTCTTGCAAGGCATGTAGTAGGGCACAGCAATTTCCCAGGGTGTGGCAATTTTGAGCAACGCAAATCCAGATTGGAGGATAGTGCAACAATAGTCAACACGGTCCACACAACAACGGACCAAGGAGACCACCCAGCCGCGGCCAACATGGCCCCAAGATAGCCTGCGGCCACCCCACCCACTTGCTACAGTTTCAGATAATTATTGTAGGAATCCAATGCAAAAAAATACCCCCAAATTCTTCAAAATGTAGCCAGAATATAGCCAAAAGTTTGAACTATGCCATAGAAGACATTGGACGTGGCCGACCTGGACGAGCCTCAACTAATGACTGCGGCTGCGGTTGCATCTACGTCTACGTTCAGGCTCTGCGTCTTTGCTTAATAGAGCTTAAAATAAGCATAAGAGAGTAGACATTTTACATAAATTGTGACATGTCCAACATCATGAAGAAAAGTGGTGGCTACCTATTCTAAAAGTGCCAGCAAATGGTTTTTCTGATGCAACAAGGAAGCAATTGTAGCAACACAAAGAATGTGCTAGCCAAATCCTAAAGGATACAATTTCTATCAATACTCATGTATTGTCATACATGAAGGTTCCTAACAGTTTCTAACCTTCCCTTCCAAAGGTGAAGGTGCATAATATTGACTATGATACCCAACAACTGCATTTTAGGCCAACTGCATTTGCATTTATGGTTTGGAAACCCAACTTACTTGGATAGGTCTTTTGATTTCAGGACGTGGGTCGCTCGATCTTGGAAAGTTACTCATGGGTTCTAGAGAGTCTAGCCTTTAATATCTCTGCACAGATGGATTGATGATGTGTTGTATATAGATGATATGGCCAAGCCATGTGCAGCAGGTGAGCTTTCTTGTGATGCTTCAAGCTCTTTAGCAACAACAACAAGGCAATGGATGCAACAAAAAATTTAACAGAGTATGTTCCTCCCTTGACCTCTACCTCTACCTCTACTTATGCTGCTCCATTTGCTGCACCCAATTTCTTCCCAGCACATCACTAGGCCTATTCTGAAACAATAGCTAATGCACCCTCCAACCTAAGTAGATCTAGCAATATCCACCATCATGGTTTCAAAAGCAAAGATGTAAAGGATTTTATTGGTGGGGACTTCAGATATGCCAAGGATAGTGGCAGGGTTCATGAGATCATGAAAATCCATAAGTCTGTTTTGGTAGAACTAGAAAAGGTCTGGTCCTATACTGAAAACATTGGAAGTAGAAAAGCTCCACCATGACCATTCCCTACATTTTACCAGTTTTTTTTTCGTCATGTAAATCATAAAAATCTCAAAAATGTGGTTTTGCGTGTACCCAATACCCACATATGCATTTCATCTTTGTAAATTGGTTCTTGCACTTATTTTCTTAGCTAGCTGTTTGCAATTGTTGTAAATTGCTATTGACAGAGCTCAAATACTATGACCTTTACATACTAACTAGATTCATTCCCTCTATAAGTCCTCTTTTAATTCAAATATCTTACTTTTGGAAGGAGCCTTAACACGTGTGAGACCCTTCTCTATTAAATTAATGGAACCATGTATTTAAGCATTTATGTATCATAGTTTCTAGGCTTAATCAAGAATTAAGCCCATCAATGGAGGCTGTTTGAAGTTATTATTCAACTTCACATTGTATATTTTGTGTTGAATTGGATCCAATTATCATTTGAAACTTGGAGGACATTTAGTTGCTCTATGGAGACCAATGTTGCCCTAGTTTAACCAAATAGAAACACTACCGAGAGTTATCCATGACACAAGCTATCCTAAATGATAAGAGATATATAGCAACTCCAGTCTGGTCCTTTCATCGGAGAAAGGGTTTTTCAGTTGAATAAATCATTATCAAACCTTCAAGCTACAATTAATCATCATGGAAAATTCAGTAATGATGTTAAGAAAAAATAGGTAATAACATATGTTACATTTGCCAATTGTGCAATTTTGTTAAAATGGTCCAAGTTAGCTGCAATTAGGATGACCTCTGATGATGGTAGGTGGTAGCAGTAAATATGTGGATATTTTTTTAATGTATTGGGTTATTCAACAATGAGTTCTTAAGCTTAGTCGTAAAACCATTGGCATGAAAACCTCATATTACAAGGTTGAGATTTGATTCTAATGGGTAACTGAAAAATTTTAATGAAGGGAATTCTGAAATTGCTTTGTTCAATATGTTTGCCTCTCTCATAAGATTCATTTTTTATGAATCGTGGTTTGCCAAGCTCCGATATCAAATCCTCAATATTGGGTATGTGATATCACATCCTGGATAATGATATCAAATACACAATATTGTGATTCCTGTGTAGGCCTATAAATAGAATAGTCAGGCGCATAGAAGTGGAGTAGTTGGTAAGTTTTAAGGTAAAGTCTTTTTGTCAGTTTTTAGTTAATTTCAATTCTTTCCCTAATGCATGCCCGCAATGTGATGATTATAATTGTATAGAACCTTTGTTCGAGTGTGACGTACTTAGACACGCACACGATCAGCAATAAAGATCGAGATTACTCCATCATTGTAGCATTCACTTAGCTTTTAATTTCTTTAATTATTAATTATTAATTATTGTCTTTTTAGTTCATATTTCCTTTATTTTCATTTACACTTCCTATTCATTAACGCGGAATGAGTACGACTTAATCATAAACATTTAAGTGTAACTACTTGGTAACTCAGCAGCGTATCTAGTAGTGCTCAAGTAATGTGCACTTGGTAATCCTAGAAGTAGTACACAAGGTCCAAGATGCATATGGATGATTAAGGACGAATGCTCATCACACTTAAGCTAGTTTAGATTTTACTTCATATTGCTTATTAGATTAATCAAGATTATTTTCCATTGTCTCTAGGAGTAGCCTAGTGTTAGAAATCATATCATATACCACTCTGGACTAAACCATACGTGATAAGGCAAATACTAGTCTAGGTTGGAAGACAGCGAACTACGATCAATGTGTAACTATCTAAATACCACAACTAGTTCATCTAGAGAGTTCAATCGGATCATGCGTACATGCTCGTATTCGTATGGTTGAGTGTAGGGATACCTTGCCACTCATCATTGGCACAGTTGCCGGGGACAATGCTAGTTATCTAGATCAATTATATCATATAAGATCGCTGCAATGAAGCATTAACAATATACCTTTTAGAAAGAAAGTAATTGCAATTGAGTCACACACAATTCACAACAATGTCTTTCTTACAAGACTATGATAATGCAACAACTAGTGAGGAAATTCATTGGAGAACCAACGAAATATATGATGACGAAGAAGTTTGGAGCACTCAATCTTATGTAGGAGTTTCATATGTTCATGTACACCCCAATGATACTCAAGAACTCTTGTCATCCAACTTTCACACCTCTAGTGAGGATGGGACATCCCATAGAATGAGGGGGCCCATAAGGCCTCAGACCTTCTCAATAGTTAACACAAATTTATTCGAGGATGATTGGAAGACTTACAAAAGCCATGATGAGTCATCTAGTTCTTTCTCTTTCTCTGCACCTTCAACGTCAGGGCAGGACACGGGTGACCATCTCTCAAGGGGTCAGCGTAGAAATAGAAATCGAACCTACAGGCAAAGCCAAGAACGCCAACATGAACAAAGGCAACATTGTCCCAACTCATCAATTCATAACCTAACTAGTGACAATGAACCCTGCTAGCCACTAAGAACCAAATGCATATACAAGAGGTTATTCAAATACCCCATAGGCATTGTAAGGAAAGCCATTTACCTAGGCTCGATTTAAACAACTTTCCTAAGTTTTCAATAGGCTATGATTTAGATCCATAACATCATTTACAAGCCTTATATAATGCCTATGCATGGAACAATGGTGATAATGGGTGGCAAAAACTTAAGCTCTTTCCTATGACACTCGTTGGCCAAGAAAAAGTATGGTAGAAGTCCTTAAAGCCAAAATCAATTCGTAGTTGGCTGATGATGAGTGGTGAGGTATCCCTATGCTCAACCATATGAATACGAGCGTACACACATGATTCGGTCGAATTCCAAGAACTAAGTGCTTATGCGCCTTTGTGGAACAAGAATGGTTTGGTTAATCATTATCTCTCCAAGCTTACTTGTATGTCACAATTGTATGATTAAGTAAACTTGAGGCATATGATTTTTATGGCTTTTATGTGTTTTTTTGTCTTGTTCCTAATAATGGAGGAGAGAGAGATAACTAAGTAACTAAATTAATTTAACTATTGATTAACTAGGCTTTAATTAATCCTAACACCATTATTTGTTCTCACTTTCCGTACACATCCTGAACCAGTGCAACACTACTGGGATTACCAAGTGCTAATCGTTACTGGGTTACCAAGTGTTACACACATGCTCAAAGTGATCGTATTGAGTGTGCTTACTTGGGAGAGTTGTAGGGGAAGAGAGAAAGAGAGAGAACATTTATTAACTAAGAAAAGCATTAAATAATTGAAAATAACATTAATTAATCTATTTTGAATTCTACACAAAGTTCATCTTTATTGCCATACACAAGGTGTGCTCAGGTACACAATGCTCAAATAAAGATCTGTTCACTTTATGAATCCTACTGCAGGCACACAGAAATAATTCTAACTCTGAAAGGGAAAAAAGGCAAGAGTTTGGGTATGAGACTAAAATTAACTATGCAAACCAAGTGTGCCTGCCTCTTATTTACATGAAATGAGGCAATCCACGATATTGGGTATCCAATATCGCATGGCAAGCTTCGATATCGCGGACCCAATATCATAGATTTGATATCGTGGCCCCAATATCTCGGTTCATCATACCCCCATGACTAAATGAAAACTCGTCCTCGAGTTCCTTACAAAATATTGGAAAGGTATGAGATTATTGACTAAATGACAATTGACAGTGAAACAGGATGGCAGACTCCAAGTGCCCGATGAACAGATCGATAATACATTACAACATTGGTGTTTATAGCCATGGTGGTGAACACTATACATAAGTGGCATCCAGACCTTTACTTGACAGCTTGAAGATAAAGAGGGAGAAAATGAGGCATGTTACTGCCAATGTCGAGATTGTACCCTTCATTGTTTATCCATAGCCACATGATCAAACTTATTCCCAGTGTAAATGCTCCAACTCTAGTCCATCCTGAGTGCTCCCTCCTATCCCAGTCCATTGTTTGTGTAATTTTCATCTGCACATACAACATAGTCATGAATGAGCAAGGATAAGTAAACCATAATGCAGTTGATACCTTGCCTCCATATAAAGCACATTGGCTGGGTTGTGGTTATAGCAAAAATTAGGTTAGGGGTTTATTACTAATAACCACCCAAGGTGTAGGGGTTAGGCAAGTAGTAGAATGGAGAAATTAAAAACTTTGTGCTAGGGCCCCCACAACTAAGAGCAAACCTCCAATAGCAATAAGATGGAAAAATATAAGGAACATGAAAGATGGGGAAAAATAACAACAGTAATGCCAATAAAGTGTATGTCAAAGATGGGGATGAAACGAAAAATGGTTGATTGTAGATAATGTTTAAGGAAAAGAACTTAATAATTACACCAAAAAGGAATGCCAGTGGGTCCTCCCCAAAGTAAGCTCATTCCCTTTATGCCTTGACGAACCCACAAAACAAAGAGTTCATAGGCTCTAGGAATGTCATTTGGAAGTGAGAGTTAAAAACTTATCCACAAGAATTTACCAGAGAAAAAAAATGCATCAACTAAGATATGGACTAATCATAAAACTGGCAATGAGGTGGAACATGGAAAGAAAGATGGAGAGTAGAAATGGAATGAAATCCCAAGAGCAAGGTTGTGTAAATTCCCTTCTGTATGTCATGGTTAATGTGATTGAGTAGAACTCATTTCAAATCTGGACTCAAACCAACCACATTCAGTGATCTCACATCAATGCACCTAGCCAATCCATCCCCTTGAAGCAACAAGAATGCCTCCACAAAGAGTGACCACCATCCCAAGAAGAGAAAGATGTAGAATCAAGAAGTGAGAAAGCGCCTTAGTTAGAGGGAACCTTTAGGCATGGGTAACATGTCTTTCCAGTTCCATAACCAATGCTGGTAGCCCATATTGCTTTATTATGTCTAAGGGGTGTGCTTTGAATTCTCATTTTTTTTGCATGAGAGCCACACCATGCAAAGACTTATTTTTATTCACTCAACTTCCTGATATTTGATCAATGGTAGAATGGTGGAAAACCTAAGAAAAAGCATCCAAGCACCCAAGAGAATGGCTAGCACAAATGCATTGAATCCTCTTGAAGTCACACCCTTTTCAACCATTGAGTCCTTCCTTGGTTTGAAAAATACCAAGCCACCAATTTATTAATAAGTTTAATTAGAAAAAGGGACAACACATTTACAAAATTGATGGAGACCATAGAGTTGAATAGATGAATAGATGGTGTGGACTCATTGCCTGTTTTATCAAAAGAACCATATCATAATATCAACATCATAATTCAAAGGTAAAAACCAAACATTAGCAATACATATTATATAATTAAATCCACCATCATGAGCATTTATTATATGATGAATGAAAGTAAAATAACCAAACAAAGAAATAGTAAAAATGGTAACGATGGTGTAAAACAGAAAATAAGTAAATATGAAAGAATGTGTAAAACAAAAATACAAAAATGCAAAAAGAACTAAGGACCTAGAATGGTTGGCATAGGTGGCCATCTCCCCTATGACTAAGTTGGAAGGAGGAGATCCAAAATAGTGAGCAAGGTTTTTCATCAATAGAGGTAGTATCAGTACTAGCTAATCTAAGCTAATGGAAAGGTTTGATTTGTTGGACACTGACCAACAGTTTCTTATCTAGGCTCTCAGGTTTGTATATCATCATGACCCCTGAAGGAAAAGTTGCATGAATGACATAAGGTCCTTCTCATAGCATTTTAAATTTGGTACATTGTGGCACATGTGTGGGATTCCAATAGAGAACCTTATCTCCTAGTTGATATTTAACTTTCCTAATCCTTAGGTCATGATGTTGTTTATTGAAGGCCTTGTGCAATTCGTTAGATGACAAGGCGCTCAATTGGTTCTCATCTAGTAGGTTAAGGGTCGTCAACCATTGTTTTTGTGCTAGATCAAGGTCAAGGTTGAGGTCACATGACGTGGATAGTATACGGAGCTCAATTTGAATGGAAAGCGTTGGTAAGTTACCATACACTAACTCATAGGGAGAGTAGCCTATAGAGATTTTTCATGTGGAGTGGTATGCCAAAGAGAATCACTCAGGTTAGTGCTCTAGTCTCGCCTAAACTTGCTAATGGTTCTTGTCAATATCTTCATAATCTCTCTATTTGTGACTTCGGCTTGATCATTTGCTTGGGGGTGGTATGGTGTACTTAGTTTGTGCTCAACCCATAAGCATTGCATTAATTTTTGAAAAGTTGCACCTAGAAGTGTGTATCATTATTTGAAATAAGTGCATGAGGCACACCAAACCTATTTATGATTTGTTATTGAACAAGTTGTATAGCTATATATGATGTATAATCCTTAATAGCAACTACTTCTGCCCATTTTGTAAGGTAATCAACAGCAACAATAATATAATCTTTTTCATTTGACATCAGTGTAATTGGCCCCATGAAATCAATTTCCCAAATGTTGAAGGGTTCTAAAGGTTGGATCCATTGTTGTGAACCCTCCATTCTAGCAGTCATCCCCCCATCACATTGACAATCCTCAGAAGATTAGATGAATTGATGAACATTTCAAAACAATGTAGGCCAATAATATCTTGCAAGCAGGATCTTAATGGTTGTTCATCTTTTGGCGTAATGACCCCCACAAGGACCCTCATGAGCATCTTGGATAACTCTTAGTTAAGATTCATCTGGAACACACCATCAAACTAAGCCATCAGGACATACTTTGTAAAGTTTCCCATTGATTTCCATAAAATACTTAGCTCAGTGAAGAAACTGTTGTTTCTTTTTAGCATCAAACCATTGTGATGTTTTTTGTGTAAGGAGATAGGTGAGAATGCTACTATAACAATTTTTCTCTAAGGTTAATTTATCATTTACTACACCTGCAAAGAGGAGTTCATCTGGGAAATAATCAAAAATTGGATACTCATCCTCTTTGTTGTCCCATCGCAACCAAGATAAATGATCAGCAACTATGTTCTTGGTGCCTTTACGATCGATCATTGTAAGATCAAACTCTTGTAAGATTACAAGCCATCATATGATGCGAGGGCTTACCGTTGGCTTATTCATTAGGAACGTTATTGCACTATGGTCTATGTGTACAAATACCTTATAAACCAAGACATAGTGCCTAAACTTTTCCAGTGTAAACAATACAGCCATTAATTCTTTCTCTGTTGTAGTGTAGTTAAGTTGTGCACCAGCGATACTTCTACTTGCATAGTGGACGTAATAAGGATGGTTTTTATCATCTAACTATGTAAGTATAGCTCCTCAAGCATAGTTGGACGCATTAGTCATTATGTGGAATGGTCTGGACTAGTCAGGAGCTTATAGAATGGGTGTTTCTACTAGCTTCTATTTTAAAGTTTGGGAGGCAAGTTCGCATGCCCTGGTCCATTCGAAAGGTATGTCCTTTTTTGTTAATTCAACCAACAATTTTGCAACCATTGAAAATTTCTCAATAAACCTTCTGTAATAGCTAGTGTGTCCAAGGAATGACCAGATATCTTTTATAGTTTCTGGTTAATGGGTAATTTATTGGATAACTTTGATCTTTTCAGGGTCTACCTCTATCCTTGTTTGTAAGATTTTATGCCCTATTACAATGCCTTCTTGGACCATCAAATGGATTTTTTACCAATTGAGCCTTAAATTAGTTTCTACACATCATTTTAATACTTTTTCTAACAGGTCCAAGGCTTGATCAAAGTTTTCTCCGTAGGTGGAGAAGTCATCCATGAAGACCTCCACATCGTTTCCTATCTTTTGTTGGAATATGCTTAAAACTAATCTTTGAAATGTTGTAATGGCATTGCACAAGCCAAACGGTATCTGTTTGTATGCAAACATTCCCTAAGAACTGGTGAACATAGTCTTGGCTTGATCTTCTAGGGCTATTTTTATTTGGTTATATTCGCTATATCCATCTAGAAAACTGTAATAATGATGCCCTTTGATGGTGTCTAAGACTTGGTCGACAAATGGAAATGGAAAGTGATATTTGAATGTTGCCATATTTAGTAGCCTGAAATCTATGCACACCCTCCATTTGCCTCCCTTGTTAGGCACAATTACTAAGGGGCTAAAACATTTGCTATCGTAAATGGGATAGATGAACCCAGCTTTTAGAAGCTATTCAATTTCTTCCTTAACTACTTGCTTTAGCTTTGGGTTCAAACACCTCTGAGGTTGTCTTCGAGGCTTCATGGAGGGGTCGGTGTAAATCCTATGCTGGCATATCCTAGGGTCTATTCTAGATAATTCAAGGTATGATCAAGCAAAGGCTTTCAACCATTTATTTACCACATTCAATAGTCTCTCTCTTTTTTGTGGAGCAAGCTTTGCATTAATAATTACTGGTTTTCCATTTTTAAGGAACGTGTATTCCATACCAGTGGGCAATGGTTTTAGCTCAAGGGGCTCCTGCTTAAATATCTCAACGATTTCCAACTTCCCCTAGTTGATATTTCCTAGGCTAAGACATGGAAGTTGTCTGTGGACTTTCTCCAATACATCTATGCTATCAACATAAGTGCAAGTCAAACCCTCAATTTTTTCCATGCATATGATTGAATTGCTTTCTTGATCAGCTGTCATCCACTGGGTGCCTTCCTGTCATGTGGCTGCTGCATACAGGAATCTTTGTATATCAATCACTTGTGCACACTGGTTGCATGCAGGTAATGTTAAATGTTGCACGAACCATGACTTTTGCATGTAATTACACCCTGAGTCACTGTATGTGATGTATGGAACTTTCTTCTTCTCGATCTTTTCAAATATATTTTCATTTGATATTTCCAGGGAAAGATCACAGATTCCTAGGCACATGTCAACTATGCTTAGCCATGCTCTTCCCATTATGATTGGGAAATCCCCCTTACCATTGTTCACTTGAATCACTAGGAAGTCATCTGGATATGACCATCCACAAACAGTGGTGACAATGTCCTCCATTAGCCCTAATGGGACAATGATGGACTAGTCAGCCAACTCTAAATAAATGTTACTCCTTTTGAGTAGAGGCAGGTTCTAGGCTTCGTACATTTCTTGAGAAATCAAGTTGACACTAGAACTTGAATCCAAAAGAGCCTTACATGATTCATTTTCAGTGATTTGTAGATATATTAGAGGACTCCTAGGATCAGAGAATTTCCTAGGAAGATGGCCAACTTTTATCTAATCGTTGATGACATGACTTAACATGACCATATGCATTAGGCACAGTGTTTGGGTTGAAGGGAACTCTGAAGCTTCAAGTGATAGTGAGGTGGTTGAAGAATTAGCCGCTTGTGGTTCTAAGGGCTTAGTTGGACTATTGGTTTAAAAAAAAATTCTTTTCTTCATGCGGTTGTCAGAACCAATAGTAGGTTGAGAGTTAATAGCTCCTGTGGTGTTACATTGCTATGACTAGGTAGGGATTTCACCCTACATATCTAGAGTAGGTGGTAATGGAGTTAAGGGTGGAAGAGGTGCAGCTGGATGAGAAGGATGGTATGTTCATGGAATATCATCCCTAGGAGAAGGACTCCTATAATACTCACAAGCTTGGTAGTGCGGTTGAGGAGTGATGTAACTAGTAGAGTCATGTGGAGAGACTGGCTACTACACTTAATATCCATACAGGTTAGGTTGCCGATAAGGATATTATTGCCTTGGTGGTAGCATTTCCCATGCTTGATTAATTATGGTGGAGTCCCACTTGGATAATATGTTAAGGGTTGGTGGAACTGCCTTAGGTTACCTTAAGGATAAGGTAACCTTCGAGGTGTTTGCCTTTTGTTTAATCGTGGGTTGTGTGCATACACCCCATACTCCTATAGATGTGAGATTACAGGGCAACACCGCTTAGTATGGTCATATTGGAATATCTTGCATGCACTATCATTGTTTGTATCCGAATCCAAAACCTCTTCAATGATGGAAAATTTGCCCTTACCCTTGTTACGTGCATGTTCAGTTTCTCTTTATTTTCTTTTTTCATGATCAATACCTTGCTCTCTAGACTACTATACTATTTTAAGAATGGTTTGAAATCTATCATCTAAGGAATCCCACACTTGGTTTACCTTTGCCAATACTTTGAATGCTAATTTTTGGATGGGCAATGTTTTCCTATTCACCATCTCTTCGAGTGGTGACTCTTCTTCATCCTCACAAAATCTTACTCCCTTCTTTCAGAGGGAATGATCTCTGTTATATTCCTCCGCACTCTCTCTTTTCCTTAGCTCATCTTCTTCTTTAGCAACTTGCTCCAATAATCTTTAAAATTGATGGGTCCTAAGCTTAGGTAACCTTCCTTGGGCATGCATCCCAAGGGTTCTTTGTGATTCATGCCTAAGCCCTTCTATGAGATGGCGTAGTTGATCCCTCTATGAATAACCATTGCTAGGACAATGATGTAATAGTGCATAATAGTGGCCCATGGCAGTATCTAACGGTTCATGGCCTTCTTGTTTCTAGCCTTGAATTTTCTTTCATAGGTTGGACACTTAGGAGTACTTTTGGTACTTATCATTCAACAACTCTAACAGGGTACTCCACCTACGAATGGATTCTAGTTCTAAGGATTAATACCAACTTTCTACTTCTTTGAGTAGCATCTATGGGAACAACTTAATTTTTTGTCATTCGCTTTCTATGTTTTGTAAGGCACATGCATCATGAAACTCTTGTAGATGATTTTGAGGATCAGCGTTGTATCCCTGTTCAAATCATGGGATATTGTTCATGTCTAATCTCTTGATCCTACTATCCTTTTGGTGCCTTGTTGGGATCCTAATAGCCTCACTTATGTCTAACATAATTCAAGTAGCAAGTAGGGGTTCATCATGATCATCCCATCTGTGGCGTCTATGATGCCTATGTTGCTCCCTACTCTCCCTTCTTTCATAGTGTGTTTCTCTAGAGTGCCCTCATCCCCTTTCTTTACTATTTCATCTATGATTCTTGTTTTTCTTACCTTTATCCTCATGGTCTTTTCTTTGTAACTACATCTAGATCCTAAAGGAGAGGGTGAAGGAGATGATGAAGGTAAAGAAGGAGGAGGATCGTCACCATGTAAATGCATGCTTCCTTCTCTTTGATGGTTGCGGCCTCGATCACGATTATGATCAGAATGTCCATCTTTGTCATGTATTTGTGTTCCTTTTTTAGACCCTTTATGTCTATCGGTACTAGAATCTAGGTTATGGATAGTTGAGTAAATATTCTGATACACAACCCCTTAACCAAAGTCAATAGGAGGAACATCATTGTGTGGATGATTGCCTAAGGTAGGTTCACCACCCTCATTTTTGCTTATAACATGTGGAAGATTTTGTGACAACTTTCCCTTCATAGATGCATGGCATCTCTCCTGTTGTAAATCCCTTTGATGTTGTCCCTCCGTGGGTCGATACTCTCTCGAGTCATGATCATGCACAATGTAATCTTCCTGTAAGTGCTGCATGCCAATTTGTGTGAGGTCATGAAGGAGCATGCTCGGGACAAAGCAATCAGAAGGTAACACTATGTTACCTTCTAAGTCTTGCCAACGTAGTTGTTCATCTTGGTGGAGAATAAAGGTAAATTTCGTTACATATTCATCAAAATGAACATATACCACATGAAATTGTTGAGGGATTGGTAGATTATCATGTGTACAACACCTCCAATTATTCCCTATATTAGACCTAACCAGTGAAACACTTTCATACGAAGAAGGAGACATGATTTTCTATTCAGTGTGCAATGTATTATATATTATTATTTTTCTTTAACCAACCCTAAGGGTTCGTTCCAATGATGTGAAAGATTTCCTATGTTCTAGTTAGCACACAAACAACAAAGTCCCTGGCAATGGCACCAATGATGAGCGATGAGGTATCCCTATGCTCAACCATATGAATACGAGTGTACACGCATGATCCGATTAAATTACAAGGACTAACTTCTTATGCGCCTTTGTGGAACAGGAATGGGTTGGTTAATCGTTATCTTCCCAAGCTTACTTATATGTCACGATCGTATGGTTAAGTAAACTTAAGGCATATGATTTTTATGGCTTTTATGTGTTTTTATGTCCTACTACTAATAAGGAAGGTAAGAGAGATAACTAAGATACTAAATTAATTTAACTACTAATTAAATAGGCTTTAATTAATTCTAACATCAGTATCTGTTCTCACTTGCCATACATATCCTGAACTAGTGCAACATTACTGGGATTACCAAGCACTAATCATTATTAGGTTACCAAGTATTACATGCATGCTCGAAGTGATCAAACTAAGTGTGCTTACTTAGGAGAGTTGTAGGGTAAGAGAGAGAGAGAGAGAGAGAGAGAGAACATTAATTAACTAAGGAAAGCATTAAATAACTGAAAATAACATTAATTAATCTATTTTGGATGCTACAAGGTTTATCACAAAGTTCATCTTTATTACTGTACACAAGGTGTGCTTAGGTACACAATGCTCGAATAAAGATCCGTTCACTTTATGACTCCTACTACAGGCATGCAGAAATAATTCTAGCTCTAAGAGGGAGAAAAGGCAAGAGTTTGGGTAAGAGACTAAAATTAACTATGCAAACCAAGTGCATCCACCTCTTATTTATAGGCAATGATGTAGGGTGTGATATTGGGTATCCAAAATCACATGTCAAGCTTTAATATTGCAAACCTGATATCATGAATTTGATATCGTGGCCTCGATATCATGGTTCATTAGCCAAGAATGGTAGAAATATTCACTGAAAGGTATCAAACCTATGCAAGAGTGTCAGAGTTAAGGAGACAAATCCAAGAGTGGAAACAAGGGCAACATAAACCCTTGGACATGGCCTTAGAAAGATACTATTCATTATTAAACAGTTGTCCAGGCCATGGGTTCTTCGAGGAAAGGCTAATGTATTACATCATGGATGGGATTTGTAATGAAATAAGGGAGACCATAGGGATGTGTGCCCTAGGTCAACTATATGAGCTACAAACCCACCAATTCCAAGAGCTTATCAAGCAGGTAGCAAAATAAGAAGGAGAAATAGCCAAATGGGAGAATGTTGGAAGATCTCAACAAGACCAAAATCTCAAAATAGCAAAGATCCATGATCATGAAGAGGAGAAATCAACTCATCTCAAAGAGGTGGAATCATCTTTGCCAATACTACAATCACTAGATGAAATTGAGGTAAAGATCAATAAGATGATGGAATCGGTACTTGAAAAATGTGAAGAATATGCCAACATTATTAGAGGTGGAACCATTCCAAACAAAGAAATAGGAAAAGACACCACGCGAAAATTGAAAAGAAAGGTTGAAGAAAATAAGGATAAGAACCCAACTGCAAATCACCTATATTAATGTGACATTTTCCTGTACGATCACCCCAGAGGCTAATGTCCAATCTTGTCACATTTACATGAGCATTGGAGAGGAATGTTACATCTAGATTTCATACAAAAATACTGAGTTCAACCACAGTGGAAAAAACCCCAGTCATGGGGGAGGCCACCGTCAAACTAGTCACACCCTTCATACCATCTAAACCCAAGCACTTATTATGTTCAGAATCCAATTTTTTCAATTGTGTCAACATCCTCTATTTCACCACATCATTATCATTCTCCTTAGTACTATCAAACCATGTCCTCTTCAACAAGATCACCACCTCATGTTCCTTGCACTTGTCCTTGTTCTCAATATTCTCATCATTCACCTTCTTTTACAGCATCACCAGTGGTGCCAGAAGGTTTTTCACCACAGCACCAACCCAAAAATGTCACTTGTGCTACTACTCTCAATAGTAGTGAAGGTCCTCCACAACGTCAAAAGCGTCCTTTTTCTAGGCATGACCATAAAAAGAGACAACATAGTTCTAAAACCATTGCATCCACCAACTTAGCACAAGTCCAGCACTATGATGCATCCTCTCCCTCGAACTCAATGCCTCTTGTTACCTTATTAGGGCCACCAATCAACACTCCAATAACCATGCAACCAAATGAATATAACCACGTAGGGAGACATATCGATCCTTGCATACCATCTTACGGTCATGAGTTCTATAGTGGTTCAACTCCTTATTACATAACCACATCTTATAATTTGCCCCACTATGCCAACTTTAATTAAGTGTGTGAAACCTAAGATGGGTACATTCCAACTAGCACATCAAAAGACATCTAGTGGTTTGGATATGATTAGACTCTAATATTTCCCACATGCATAGATCTGCATTTTCCATTTATTAATTCTAGCCATGCTCAAAATTTTAGTTATAGGGGATATCCTTCATTCTAACAAGCATAATTAGTAAATGTTTTTCCTCTTTATTGATTTTACAATTTTTTGTTTTCCAATTTTTCATTTCCAATTTGTTGTTTTAGCTTTTTGAGGGTAATCTCATCGGTAAATAAAATACTCATGTGACTTGTCAGTTGAGTTGTGTTATATGCTATCAAGTCTCAAGTGACTAATTATTTAGACAATGAGCTCACAACATCTACCACCCATTTTATTAATAAGAGGTTCTACTCTGGGTATGATGATACTCTTGTCAACATTCAAACTTAAAGTAATTTTGTGCTCATTATGCCTAGAGCAAAATATGATGGATTAAGAGGGAATGGCTAGGGTGTGACATCAAGGGGCCTTGTGGATTCTCTTTGGTGACATCTGTAGGTACTATCATGTAGCTTGGTTGTACTAAGGTCCTTGTAGATCTAATGAAAAATGGAAGTAAAAGTAATAAAGGCACTCAATAAAAAACCTTAATGCTGTTATGGGGGTTCCATTGGAAAGACATGCACCCATGCTTGAAGGTTGGTGGATTCTCCGATTCACTATTAGAAAGGACAAAGTGCCAAATCAGCTAGAAGAAAGAAAAAAATAACAACATCAAAGAAAAGATTAAGAAAAATTTGTTGCAAAGAAATTCCAAATCACTCCTCCCTTGGACAAAATGCCAAGTGATCATACACCTAGCTGTCATGGTGCTCTTATGGTTGTCTATCATCAAATGAAATAATGCGATGTTATTGATCAGCAGCATAGACTTGGTCTTAATCTTGGAGTGAAGGGATAATGGTACATTCATCACACCTCACACTTAGGATTCATTGTGCCTAGGGTTAGTTACCTCATTTCCTGATCTTTGAAATCCCTTCTATGATTCGTCTCATCTCACTATTCATGTATTTTTTACTTGTGTCTTGTATCACATAGAATTCATACCTTATCATGGTGGTATTTACATGTGTGTATTTTGTTGCACTAGTGCGAATTGCATTCAACCCTTCTAGTACCTATGAACATTTTAATATGTGGTTATGTAAGGGCATGCTAGGTAGGAACCTACTTTGGGGAGGACCCACTTGCGTAAATTTTGTAATTTGCACTCATTGCACATCACCACATCATCTTATACCCTCCAAGTATTGCATTGCTATAATAATCTTTTCCTTTATCATCATTTTAAATTCCAATGTTCCTATGCACCACAACATGTCCTTTTTCCTCACCCTATTCATGAATTTCATTGTTAAATTCCACTTCATTACACTTTTGGTATCTTTAGGTCTCTTCGACATTACCCTAGATCTTTCAAATTAACCTTAAATCTTTCATTTTTGGCCTTGGAAATTAGAAAATTTATCAATTTTTTCAAGTACCCTGTCTCAGAAGGGATGCGATATCAAATACTCGGTATTGGATCCAACACGATATTGGGTCTGTGCTAGTGGGTACATGATATTTTGTCTATAAAAACTATAGATATGGACCTCCCCATGCACATCAATATCATTTTTCACTATTCATGTGAGGGGAGTTGTTGAAATTTTCTTCCATGAATTTTCTAGCTTGTGCACCTATCATTCCAACATCAATAACTTGCTCATTAATGCTTCAATTCTCGTTCTGATCAAACTTGCTTAAACCTGGAGTGTTTAACTTAGTCATGGCGGAAGGGTACGCTTCAAGTCGCACGTAGTTTTTTCAAAATTCATGGTTTCCTGAAGGATATTATCAAGGGTAAGTGACCTTAAAAATGCTAAAAATGTTTGCTAAATTAATTTTATTTCTCCACCTAAACTATGAAAATTATTTTTGTGGAGTCACCTAATCAAAATTGGGCCCAATATCAAAAATTTTAGGGGAATTTTCGTAAAAATATCTAACTTTCAATCACACCAAGTAAGAAATGGATCTATTAAGAGCAAGGAGTAACGTATTAATCTAATTTTGTAAATAGCCTTATTGATAATCGGTCCTGTGTGATTGCAGATGGCCCCTAAACAAGGATAACAAGGAGGACCCTCTCAGGGTGCATCCAAATAACCAAGAAGAGGTAGAGGCCAAGCACCTCCCAAAGAACATGTAGAGTAGGAAACCTCTTATTACTGCACAATCTGGGCATGTCGAAGGTGGAGATGATAGGGCACCTGAATAGGGACAACATCTTATGTTGTCCTCGGAATGTGTTCAGGCAATTTGTAAAAGGTCAATGTCAGCATCTATGATTGTGGAACTCAATTTTGGACCTTTCATTGAGTTTTCCCCTAAGGCAGTCAAAGACCAACTTAAAGGATCTCCACTATGGCTTGTTCTCTCTTTGGGAGTGGTGATTGGTACTTGGGGGAGACATACCAATTTTGGCACAATAAGGAAGAAGGCACCATCATTGATATTGGTAGGATTTCTATTGATTTCTCTACCAAGGCCATTTTAGAAGTGTTGAATCTTTTGAATACAGGGCCCAAGGTTGCTTAAGTGTCCACTCACTTTGATGTGGATGTGTGCAAGATATGATTAAAAAAGGCGTATGGCAAGGAGGATAAAGCATATGGAGAGCTCATACTTGAAAAGATGATCTACTTTAAAATTGGCACATATCACATTTTCCCAACAAAAGTATTGAATAGAATTTCCACCTATGCAACTAGAGGAAGTTCCATCTTGATGGGCAAGGTTAATGCCAACCTACCCCATCTATACCTCATAGAAATTTTAAGGTGGTTTGAAGAACGTAAGACAAGGAAGTTTGCATTACCTTTTCCCTTTCTAATCAGGAAGCTATATTGACATGTTGGGATTCTAAGGCACACTAATGATGTCCTAAGAAAGGCTCAGAATGCCTCATTTGCTAAATTACTGAAGCCACCATCCCCAAGGAAAAGTGCTGGTGAGAGCCCATTACACCTCAAACTGTAGGGCCTAGCTAACTTCCAAACATAAGGCCCAGTCAAGAATAGGAAGTAGGGCCTAGCACACAACCTACAGGCTAGTAAGACCAACCACCACCACCGTTGTAGGACTATCGACCATCAATGAGCCATCTCAAGGCCATCGCTGTATCGGTTAGTTGGGGAAGCCATGATGAAGCAAATATCTTCAAGGTCATTAATGATGTCATATGATCCATAGTCTCAATTGATCGTGCATGGGATGAGGTGTCCATCCCAATAGAAGGAGGGGAATCTCACTGGTCATAGCAGATCTCTGGAAATGCTGCATCTTTTCAAGTGCAATTAGAAATTGGTGAAGATGCCACAATAGTGGTCATGCAGCACTAGGATGCAGCAAGAGTAGAAGAAGTGGTTGTAGACCACATCAAAGAATCATTTAATGTCCCTATTGTGCCACCAACAGATTTTATAGGAACCTGCAATGCTCAAACTTTGGTCGATCCCTCAATGACTCCTGCAGATCATGAGGATGTTCTAGATCGATTGTTGTAGATAGGACAAGTGATGATGTTCTTGTTTGACATCTCTCAAGATGTCACAATAACATAATTACACCTCATCTCTACAAAAGGAAATCTGGTCATGGCAGAGGTCAGGGCCAAACATGTAGAGGAGGAGTTAAAAATACTCCAAGAAAAGCTCGTCACCCTACAAGCTACACAGTGGGATCCATCCCAATTCATCCCTGTAGACTAGCTAGAATCATTTCAAACAAAGAAACTAACTAAATTGTTGGAAGAGAATAAAAAACTGGTAGAGGAAAAAGAGAAGGCTGATTGGAATGCTTCGAAGGCACAAGCTCAAATGTACATGCCAAAGCACTAAAGGCCTCCCAAGAAGAAAATGAACACCTCGCCGCCAAAAATCTCTAGTTGACCATAGTAGAAAAACAAAAGAATGTTCTTGAGAAAAATTTTCAAAAATTATGAGAATAATTAATAAGGATCAACCAGAATATGAATCATTTGACTAGAGAGAACAGAACCCTCTCAATGGAGTAGGTACATGTGATTCGTCAAAAGATGGCAATTGAAATAAACGCGTGGTAGAATGAGGCCAAGCAACATGAGAAGCTCAAGAAGCATTTCAAAGATTAGGTGGGGATGTACAAACAAGTGATTAAGAAAGAAATCCATATGCCCAAAGCCCATATTAACACTCTTAGTGCTCAGAATGCTGATTGGCAGGCCATATTGAATACTTATGCCTTCACCCACCAAGTAGAACTAAAAAGCTGAGACTTGTAGATACAAGATCTCATGGAGTACATGGAGTTGGCAAACCTGTAGTATGCCAACTTAGCCATGTTTATAGTAGGACACCTAAGAATAAAATTGGAGAAGTAGGTAGCAACCACCTATGCTAAATATGAAACAGAATTTGCTAAACATAAGAAGACATTGTAGAGATTAGAAGTAGTAAATTCTGAATAGAGATGGTTAAGACCAGCTACCAAGGATAAAAATATGTCATGGTAGATTTGGCTTGATGGCTCACAGACTACCAAGAATGCAAGGACAAAGCTAGAGCTTATGAAGAGGAATGACGGTTGTTTACGACTTGGTATGTCAAGGCCAATCAGATGTTCTCAAAATTGTCTTGTCCATGGGAGGTGTCAACTCTCACAAACATTAGAGCATCAGCATGGATGGCATAGGATCCCTAGACCAAAGAAGAAAAGCTCCAAGTGCTTCTTTAGAGACATCCATTTCCAAAGCCTGAAGCATAAGATAAGGGGAAGAGACCCATGGAGGAGCCACCACTACTAGGAACCACATGAGTTCCAACAAATTTTTCCTTTTGTAAATCTATGTTTGTATCCCAATTTTGTTTTTTTCAATCCCACACTGTGGCCTGAGTAATTCCTAGTTAGTCAATAATCTCATACCTATCCACTATGTAATCAATTAGACTTGTTCTCATTTTATCTAACTCGAAGATGAGTTCTTATTCAATCATGACATAACCTTTGTTTGAGTGTGATGTACTTGGACATGCACATGATCGACAATAAAGATCGAGATTACTCCATCATTGTATCATTCACTTAGCCTTTAATTAATTTAATTATTTATTATTTATTATTTTTTTAGTTCATATTTCCTTTATTTTCATTTACACTTCCTATTGATTAATGCAGAATGAGTATGAATTAATCATGAACATTTAAGTGTAACTACTTGGTGACCCAGTAGCGTATCTAGTAGTGATGAAGTAATGTGCACTTGGTAATCCCAAAAGTAGTACATGAGGTCCAAAATGAGTATATATGATTAAGGACGAATGCTCATTGCACTTAAGCTAGTTTAGATTTTACTTCATATTGCTCATTTGTTTAAGCAAGATTATTTTCCATTGTCTCTAGGAGTAGGCTAGTGTTAGAAATCATATCATACACATTACTCTAGACTAAACCATACATGATAAAGCAAATACTAGTCTAGGTGGGAAGATAGAAAACTGCGATCAATGTGTAACTATCTAGATATGATAACTAGTCCATCTGTAGAGTTCAACCGACTCGTACATACACGCTCGCATTCGTATGGTTGAGTGTAGGGGTACTGATGAGCCATGATATCACGTCGTCCCCTGCGATATAAATAAGAGGTAATTTTTCCTTGTTTTCCCATCTAGATTTAGATCCTTAGCAAAACTTTAGCAGTTTTACCATTCTAGAGTTAGAATAATTCCCATGTGCCCATAGTAGGAGTCTCAAAGTGAATGGATCTTTATTCGAGTAATTTATACTTGAGCACACAATTGTGTACAACAATAAAGATGAACTTTCTGATAAACCTTGCAGCATATTTATTTACTATTAAAATTTTAAGTGCTTTCTTAAATAATTAATCTCTCTCAACCCTTAACTCTCCTAGTTAAGTGCATTTAGTACAACCGCTTCGAGCATGTGTGCTACGCTTGGTAACCCAGTAATGAGTAGTGTTTGGTAATCCCAATAGTGTTGCACTAGTTTAGGGTATGTACGACAAGTGGGAACTGATACTAATGCTAGGATGATTAAATCTTAGTTAGTGAAAGTTAGTTACTTAGTCTTTTCACCCTTTCCCCTCTTAGCATAGGCAATAAAAAGATAAAAGACATAAAAATCATACACCTTAGGCTTACTTAACCATACAACTGTGACAATACAAGTAAGTCTGGGAAGACAATGATTGATTAACCTTAAGTGTTCCATTAGGGCACGTATGCACTTAGTCGTTGGAGTTTGACCGGATCGTGCGTAAGACACTCGTATTCATATGGTTGAGTGTAGGGGTACCTTGCCACTCATCATTGGCACTGTTGTCAAGGATCGAACTTGGGTTGCCTACATGACAGGTGGGAATACTCACCACTATACTACAATGACTACAAAAAAAGAATTAATAGTTGTAGTGTTTGCACTGGACAAGTTTAGGCACTACGTGTTAGGTTACAAAGTATACATTCATATGGATCATAGTGCAACCAGGTTCCTGATGAACAAGCTGATGGTTAGCCCTTGTATTATACGATGGCTGGTAATCCTACAAGAGTTTGATATAACGATGATAGATTGAAAGGGCATCGAGAACGTAGTTGCATATCACTTATCTCGGTTGCATTGGAACAATAAGGAGGATGAATACATCATATCCAATCATTTTCCTGATGAAGCCCTCTTTGCCAGTGTGGTGAATAACCGACCCCTGGGAACGAACTAGTATAGTAGCATTCTCACCTATCTCCTTTCCCAACAAACACCACAGGAGTTGGACTTTAGGAAGAAACAACAATTTCTTCATAGGGCCAAGCACTTCATGGAGATCAATGGGAAACTTTACAAAGTCTATCTTGATGGCTTGGTACGATGGTGTGTGCCCGATGTGGACCAACTAAGAGTTCTCCAAGATTCTCATGAGGGCCCTTGTGGAGGCCACTATGCAGGGAGACGAATGGCTCTTAAGATCCTGCTTGCAGGATATTACTGGCCAACACTATTTCGGGATGTCCATCAATTTGTCCAATCCTGTGAGTGTTGTCAATGTGATGGAGGAATGACTGCTAGAATGGAGGATCCGCAACAATGGATTCAACCTTTAATGTCCAATGGAAAATCTTATATCATTGTTGCTATTGACTATCTAATGAAATGGGCTAAAGAAGATGCTGTAACAGAATGCACATCATCTACAACTACATGATTTGTTTAACAACAAGTCATAAATAGGTTTTGTGTGCCATGTGCACTTATCTCGGATAATGGAACACACTTCACAGGTGCAACCTTTCGAAAGTTGATGCAACGCTTGGGGGTTGAACATAAATTGACTATACCTTATCACCCCTAGCTAATGGCCAAGCCGAGGTCAATAATCAGGAGATTACTAAAATATTAACAAGGAAAATTAGTAAATTTAGGTGAGACTGAAGCACTAAACTGAACAATGCTCTCTAGGCATACCGCTCCACTTGAAAACTCCCTACAAGCTACTCTCCCTATGAGTTAGTATATGGGAAACTTCCAAAGCTTCTAATACAAACCGAGCTCTGTACACTATCCATGGAATGTGACCTCCACCTTGACCTTGATCTAGCACAAAAACAAAGATTGGCAACTCTAAACGTGCTAGACAAAAATTGATTGGTTTCCCTATCATCAAATGAGTTGCACAAGACACATAACAAACAAAGTCATGACTTAAAAGTTTGAAAGGTTAAGTACCAACCAGGAGATAAGGTCTTTTACCGGAACCCCACACATGTTCCCCAAAGCACAAAATTTCAAACATTGTGGAAAGGGCCTTATCTCATTCACACAATCTTTCCCTTAGGAGCCATGACCATATACAAACCTGAAAGCCTTGATAAAAGATTATTGGTCAATGTGCAACAAACCAAAACCTTCCATGAACTTAGACCAGTTGGTGCACATAATACCTTTGAGAGAGGACGACGTCACTCATTATTTCGGATCTCTCCCTTTCAATTCAATCATGGAGGAGATGGCCCCCTATGCTGATCAATTGAGGCCCTCAAATTCTTTTGAAGTTTTTGTTTTCCACATTTTTGTTTTACAAATTTCTTTAACTTTTCTTGTTTTTTTTTACAACATCATTCATACTCTTTCATTTCTTTGTGTGTTTTTTTATTTTCATTGATTCATCACCTAATAAGTGCTCCTAATGATGGTATGAATTGTATTCTATTGATTGCTAATGTTTGGTTTTTACCTTTAAGTTATGATGTTGATATTAAGGTATGGTTCTTTTGATATAGCAGGCAATGAGTCCACATCATCCATGCATCCATAAATTTCTATGGTCTCTCTTGGCTTGGAACTCTACAGTCCCTTTCTCAAATAATAAGAACTATCAACGAATCAGTGACTAGGCATTTCTCAAACTAAGGAAGGACTCAAGGATTGAAAAGGGTGTGACTTCAAGGGGATTTGATGCACTTGTGCTGGCCATTCTCTTGGGTGCTTGAATGTTTTCTTCTTGAGTTTTTCTTAATGTTCCAACATTACCCCATCATCAGGAAGTTGAGAAAATAAACATAATAACTCTTTGCATGGTGTGATTCTCATGCGAAAACACAAAAAAAAAATAGTGAGAATTCAAAGCACACCCCTTAGAAAAAATAATCATTTGGGCTACAAGCACTGGTTATGGAACTAAAATAAACATGTTCCCTATAACTAAGGCCCTTCTCACTCCCTACTTTCTCCTCTTTTCTTTCGTTAGAATGGTGGTGACTCTTTGATGAAGGCATTCTTGTTACTTCGGGTGGATGGATTAGCTGAATGTATTAATGCGAAGTCACTGGATGTGGTTTGTTTGAGGCTAGATTTGGAATGAGATCTACTAAGTCACATTAACCATCAATACACAAGGGGCTGTACATCACCTTGTTCTTGAGATTCCATTCCATTCTCTTCTTCCCATCCTTCTTTCTCCATTTATCACCTCATTGTTAGTTATATTAGTAGTCCATATTTTGGTGGATGCATTGTTTTCTTTTTGATAAACTCTTATGATTAAGAATTTAACTCTTGCTTCCAAATGACATTTCTAGATCCTACAGACTCTTTGAATGAGGGATTTTCAGGGCATTAAGGACATGAGCCTGCTTTGGGAAGGATCCACTGACATTCCTATTTGGTGCACCCATTAATTTCTTTCCCTTAAACATTTTTGCAATCTATTTCTATTTTGTTCATTTCCATCTTTGACATCCATTTCATTGGCATTCCTATTGTCTCTTTTTCTCCATCTTTCTTATTCCTTCTATTTTTTCATTCTATTGCTACTGAAGGTTCGCTCTTAGTCATGGGGTTCCTGGTCCAGTTTTTTCGATTTTTTTGATTTTCTGTTAACCCCTACACCTCGGGTATTCACCATTATTATATCTCTAGAATCTACATCAGCCATATCACAACTCAGCCAATGGACCTTACACTGAGGCAAGATATCAACTACATTGTGATTCATTTACCCTTGCTAATATAAGATTGTGTTGTATGTGCATATGGCAATCATACACCAATGGATTGGATTTGGAGGGAACACTTGGAATGAATCGATGTTGAAGCAGTTTTACAAGGAACAATATCGATGGTGTGCTTATGGATGGACAATGAAAGGTGCAATCTTGGCATCAGTAGCAACTGACTTCTTCTTTTCTCTCTCTCTTCTCTCTTCTATCCCAGCTACCAAATAAGGCTAGATGTCAAATGTTTTTAGTGTTCACTCTTGTTTTTATGAACACTAATTTTGTCATGTATTATAATGATGATATGTTCACATGTCACCCCATTCACCATTAGTTTCATTCAAGAAAATAATCTCATACCTTTCCAATATTTTGTAAGGAACTTAAGGACGAGTTTTTATTCAGTCAAGGGGGTATGATGAGCTGCAATATCCTGTCATCCCCTACGATATCGCGTATGCAATATCACAGTTTGCTATTATGCCTATAAAGAAGAGGTGGCTTTCCCTTATTTTCCCATCTAGATCTAGACCCTTAGCCAAACTCTAGCAATTTTACCATTCCAGAGTTAGAATAATTCCCATGTGCCCGCAGTAGGAGTCTCAAAGTGAATGGATCTTTATTCGAGTAATTTGTACCTGAGCACACAATTGTGTAGGAAAATAAAGACAAACTTTCTGATAAACCTTGCAGCATATGGACTAAGCTAAATAAGGCTTTAATTACTATTAAAAGTTTAAATTCTTTCTTAGATAATTAATCTCTCTCAACCCTTAACTCTCTTAGTTAAGTGCATTCAGTATGACCGCCTCAAGCACGTGTGCTACACTTGGTAACCCAGTAACGAGTAGCATTTGGTAATCCCAGTAGCGTTGCACTGGTTCAAGGTATGTATGGCAAGTGGGAACAGATACTGATGCTAGGACAATTAAAGTTTAGTTAGTGAAAGTTAGTTACTTAGTCTTTTCACCCTTTCCCCTCTTAGCCTAGGTGATAAAAAGATAAAAGACATAAAAATCATACACCTCAGGCTTACTTAACTATACAACTGTGACAATACAAGTCTGGGAAGACAACGATTGATTAACCTTAAGTGTTCCATTAGGACACGTAAGAACTTAGTCCTTGGAGTTCAACCGGATCGCATGTGAGATGCTTGTATTTGTATGGTTGAGTGTAGGGGTACCTCGCCACTCATCAAGTACCTTGCCACTCATCAACTTTAAAATTAAAAAATTTATGTAAATATAATAATTAAAATTCAAGAATTTAGGTAGGACCCAAAAAAATATTAATAATGAGAAAAAAAATTTCGAGTACATTAATTAAGTGAAGAAATTTAATTATAAAATGAAATGAAAATTAATTGTAAGTAGGGAGAAAGGTCTTAACCCTAGCAAAATTTATATCACTTTTCAACATTTATATTTGAATTTAAAATAGCAAAAGAATTCAAGATAGAGGGTTGTGGATTAATACCAATATTTGTATCAAAGCAAGAAAGTAGTAACACTTGTGGAAGTTCTTCACCTCATTACTTATTAATTTTATGTCAATAATCTTTACCATCAACTATAACCCTCATGTCGACATTAGTTTTAAGTTTTAGGTTTTTAATTTTTGGGTTAATAATATTTTTTTCAGGCAAGAAAAAATTTGTCTTGTGAGCTACATGTCTAGTTGCTTAACACTTTTTTGAGTACCATTAAAAACATACCTAGGAGCTTTTATCTTTTTTGAATTCTTTATTGACATTTGATTATTCTTATCATTGACATTAACTTCAACACATTTTTCATTTTATTTTAATAAATTTACAAGAATTAGAAAGACTATGCTATGTAATTGGCTGAATTTAAGTCTTTCCTCTTACTTGTAGTATCAATTTCTTTTGCCAATTGAAAAAATTAATTTTTTTTAAAAAAAAAAGGTCTACAAAAACTGAACATTATAGAAATAGACTTCATATGCTTAATAGGCCTAAGAAGACTTACAATTTCTTGCTCAACTTTTTAAAACATTAATAAACAATTGTGTAACTTAACAAAATATGGAACTTTAGCATATTTTTCAAATTGAACATCAAAATCTAAAGCCCACTTACAAATGATCATCACTATATGCTTATGTATAAAATACCTTATATTTGGGGCACACTACATTATCGAAACATTGCCTAACTCAACAAGTAGAAAAAAAAATGACAACACTACCTAACATGAAGCACTTAGATGTTATGTTTTTTTATCACATCATTTAATTGCAAAATGAGACTTTGATTATAGGTAACCCAAAATTTTAATGAACATATTGTGATGAAAGATCAGCAACCAATGACTCATATACATTATCAAAAAGAACAAAATCAAGTTTTTTAATTTCATCAACATCACTAGAAAAAAGGTGTCAAAACCTTTTTCTTACTAGCTTGTAAATCTACATTTTGAAAATCAACAAAAATTTTTGCATCAATAAAAGAAGTAGAAATTTCAACATTGTTTTAAAAAGTTAGGAGTAATATAGCAAACATAAAGTTAGAAAATTTAGAAGTAGAAATCAAACTTGTTGGAGAAAAATTGAAGAGAAAAAAATTAGATTCATTAGAAAAACATCAAATCCATTGGGAAAAATTAGATTTTCTAAGAAACATTCAATTTAACCAACCCCTATCAATATAGCAAACATAAAGTATACGTGTTTCTTATAAAGAATCAATTTGAATTAGTTAATATTTTAGTGTTATAGGAAAAATACCTTATTATTATTTAAATAATTTTTTTACATAATAAACCTTGGCCATCTTTAAATTTGACTTTGCTTATCCATTCTTGCTTAACGCATTAGGCATATTCGTTATATGAAGCATGATCATTGGGAATCTTGTCCAATGCTTTGTTTATGGTAGTAAGTCTATTTACTTCTTCCAAAGTAGCAACCCTTTTCTTTAATTTCCTAATATATATGCATTAAACATACTAGAAATCTTGTTATCACTCATGTAATGATTACTAATTATAGTTGCAACACTTACATTATAGATGATATAAACAATACTTTTGGGTAATCGTGTACCATTATAAAAATCTTTAACTTGGAAAATATCATTTACCCCAAGTTAAAATTT
>MNCI01036766.1:0-21801 GCA_015680685.1 Gnetum montanum | reverse complement strand
TTCTCTCCCAAGTAACTTGGCCAACCAATTAGGAGATTACTTGCCCAACAAGTTAGGAGGTTACTTGCCCAACAAGTTAGGTAAGTTACAACAATTTTGGGTGGTTTTAACCACAAAAGAGATAAAAGGCTACAATTGACAAATGGTCTTGGTGGTTACAATATTATAGGAAATTAAAATATAATTTTTAAAATACATAGGAATACAAGCTATAGTGGTAACTTACTTCATACACATATATCTTTTTAATTTTGCGTCTTTAAAATGAGATCTCAAGTCTTCTAAGTGGTGTATAAGACTTCCAAAAAAAATGAGATTCTCCTCTTCTTAGGAAAAATATCCCAAAAATATCTCTAAAATATCTCTCCTATCTTCTCTCTTAAGTAATTTGACCAACCAATAGGAGATTGTTTGCTAAAATATCTTAGCTAACTTTACTCCCAAGTTAAGAAGTTACAACCTACTCATGTAATTTAGGAGAGATTTATTCTTGGGAAGTTATATTTTATACCTATAAATATTACAAAGATATTTAAAAATGTGAATATTAATTTTAACATGTTTGTAAGCGCTTTTATTAATCAACAATGTTTTGGAAGTCGTGAGATAAATTTTAAGAAGACGTAAGTTTAGAACTGGGGCTTCACATGTGCATATGGTTTTGTAGGTTATATAAAAAATTTTAAAATTTTATTTGCAAACTCCGGTTCACCAGCATCGGTCAGAAATATCTCTGGACAGTTATCCTGATGTGCTCCCGTGTCCCTGTGGCCATCTCCATCAGACTGGTATGCGATGCCGAATACATCAGCATTGGTCATGGCTACTGTTTGAAGGTAAGTTGCAGGACGTACCGCCTAAAATTCGAAATGAATCTTTTGGAAGGAAGAAGCCCTATTTTAGCGATGAAACAACTGCAAAAAAAAGTTTTGAAGTTGCAAGGATGAACCAGAAACGCACCTGCTTGTTGTTTACCCTTCGCTCTCTGTCTTTTGTCCTCTGGTTTATTAATTTTTTGTTTCTTGTAGTGCATTCATGGATGTGTGGGACAAAACCCCAAAAAAAGTAGATTTCGATTTGGATTTTTGTTTATGCGTCCTGCGTTTGCATTGGTGCTACCGTTATTGTCTTCAGCTGCCTCCGTGCACCCGCTACCTGCGTGTTCTGTTGGAGCCATTTCCTAAATTAACCCTGCCGGAACAGACCCACGAGTTCCCAAGAACGTCCAAACAAATCATTAACAGAATCTGTGAACAGGGCTGCGATTTTCTACGGTCATTCAGAGCAAATTAGGGCTGCGACTTTCTGAAAATTAGGGCCGCTTTACATTTGCAAGATAATTTGTGTTGTTGGTATGCCTTCATCAGATCCATGCCCAGGAATTCCATTTTTCAGTTTGCTGTACTGCGTGAGTGAAGCTCCAAACCATAAACTAAAATGTTTGCATCTTTCGAACATATTTTATTTCCTTTGAAAGGTAACAGATGCTTGATGATGTCACCAATTTTTGCTTCAAAGTTACTTCACATCAAACCTATCATCTCATTAAAATTTTAATTTACTCCACAAAGCTTTAACATGCCCACAACCCTTGAATATAACTTTGATAATTCTTGTAACTCACCAAACTCAAAGCCCTGAATCTTACTGTTCCATAAAATGGCCAAATGCATCAACACTCGCAAGCATTTCAAGGAAAGCCATCTACCCAAGCTTGATTTAAATAACTTTCCCAAGTTTTCAGGAGGCTATGATTTAGATCCACAACATCATTCATAAGCCTTCTACGATGCTTATGTATGGAACAATATTGATAATGGGTGGCAAAAACTTAAGCTCTTTTCTACGACATTGGTTGGCCAAAAAAAGTATGGTATAGGTCCTTAAGACCGTAATCAATTTGACATTGGCTGACAAAGGTAGATCTCTTTACAAAATGATATCAAACCTATGCTAGAGTGTCAGCCTTCAAGAGACAAATCCGAGAATGGAAACAAGGGCAACATGAAACCTTGGACATGGCCTTGGAAAGATACTATTCGTTGTTAAACAATTGCCCAGGCCATGGGTTCTCTAAGGAAAGGCTAATGTACCACATCATAGATGGGCTCCATAATGAAACAAGGGAGACCCTAGGGATGTATGCCCAAGGTCAACTATATGAGCTACAAACCCATCAATTCCAAGAGCTTATCAAGCCGGTAGAAAAAGAAGAAGGAGAAATGGCTAAATGGGAGAATGTTGAAAAATCTCAACAAGCCCAAAAATCAACAAGGGCCCATGATTATGAAGAGGAGAAATCAACTCACCGTAAGGAGGTGGAACCATCTTTGATAGTACTACAATCATTGGATGAAGTTAAGGTAAAGATCAATAAGATGATGGAGTGGGTGCAAGGAAAATATGGAGAATATGCTAACAATAGTAGAGGCACAATGATGCCAAATCAAGAAACAGGATAGGACACCATGCAACAATTAGAACAAAGGGTAGAAGATAATAAGAATAAGAACTCAACTACCAACTTCTCATATCAATGCAACGTTTTTCTGTATGATCATCCCAAAGGCCAATGCCTAGTTTTGTCACATTTACATGAGCATTGGGGGGGAATGTCACACCCAAATTTCATATAGAAATATCAGGTTCAACCACAATGGCAAAAGCCTCAGCCATGGGGGAGGCCATCGCCAACCTAACCATATCCTTTGTATGTCCCAATGCCAAATGCTTACTATGTTCAACACCCTATTTCTCCAACCAGATCATCATCCTCTACTTCACCACATCGTTATCATTCTCTTGAGTACTATCAACCCATGTCCTCTCCAACAAGATCACCACCTCATGTTTCTTACACTTCTCTTCACCCTCAATATTCTCATCATTCACCTCCTTCTACATTGCCACCAGTTGTGCTAGAATGTTTTGCAGCACAACATCAACCCATGAACGTTACTTGTGCTGCTACTGTCAATAGCAGTGGGAACCCTCCACAACATAGAAAGCATCCTTTCTTTAGGCAGGACCATAGAAAGAGATAGCACAGTTTCGAAACCATTGCATCCTCCAACTTAGCACAAGTTCAATACTATGAGGCATCTTCCTCCTCAAACTTAATGCCTCTTGTTACTCTATTTGGGCCACCAATCAACACTCTAACAACCATGGGGCCTAATGAATATTACCACATGGGAAGACATGTTGATCCTTGCATACCATCTTATAGTCACAAGTACCATAGTGGGTCAACTCCTTATAAATTAACAACATCTTATAACTTGCCCCACTATGTCAACACTAATCAAGTGTGTGAACCCCAATGGGGTAAGTATGACCAGGTCCCAATATTTCCAACATGCAAGGATTCTAACCTTCCATTTATTAATTCTAGCCATGCTCAACCATTTAGCCATGGGGGGTTATCCTCCATTTTAACAACATAGAATTAATAAATGTTTTTTCGTTTCTTTAATTTTTCAACTTTTTATTTTCTAGTTTTTCACCTTTTAATTTATTGTTTTATCTTTTTGTCTTTTTATTTGTTTATGAGTAATCTCATCTACAAATAAAGCACTCATGTGACTTGTTGGTTGAGGTGTTGTTCTATGCTATCAAGTCTCAGGTGACTAATTATTTGGATAGTGAGCCCATCACATCCACCCAACCATTCTATTAATAAGAGTTTCTACTCTGGGTATGATGATATTCTTGACATCATTAAAACTTAAAGTAATTTTGTGCTCATTATACCTAGAGTAAAGAAGGATGGACTAAGAGGGAATGGCTAGGGTGCGACATTAAGGGGACTTGTGGATTCTCTTTGGTGACATACGTGGGAGCTATCATGCAGCTTGGTTGTACTAAGATCCTTGTAGATCTAACAAAAAATGGGAGTAAGAGTATTAAAGGCATCCAATAAAGAACCTAATGCTATTCTAGGGGGTCCCACTAGAAAGACATTCACCCATGCCTAAAGGTAGGTAGCTTCTCTGGATTAAGCATTTCATCAAAAAAGAGAAAAGAGAGAGAGAGAGAGCCACAAATCAAAATCACTCCTCCCTTGTACAAAACACCAAGTGATCGTACGCCTTGCCATCATAATGCTCTTATTGTTGTCTATCATTGGGAAAAAACAATGTGATGTCACTAATCAAAGGAATGAACTTGGTCATAATTTTTGAACAATGGGTTAATGAAACATTAATCATGCCTTACACTAAGGATTCATTGTGCCCTGAGTTAGTTATCTCATGTCCCAATATCTACAATCCCTTCTACAATTCACCTCATCTCACTATTCATGTATTTGTGACTTGTGTCTTGTGTGGCATTGAATTCATACCTCATCACAGTGGTATCTACATGTGTGTGTGTTGTGGAACTGGTGTGGATTACATTTAAACCTTCTCGTGCCTATAGACATTTTTTAAGGTGTGGTTATGTAAGGGCATTATAGGTAGGAACCTACTTTGGGGAGGACCCACTTGCATGAAGTTTGTAATTTGTACTTGTTGTACTACATTGCCAAATCTATTCTTTCCTTTGTCATCATTTTATCAAAAATTCCTCAAAACCATTACATGTCCTTTGATGTCTAACCTAAACAAACTAGGTCCAACATTAAACTTTTAGGGTAACTTCCTTGAAAAAATTTCTAACTCTAAAATCACACTAAGCAAAGAATTCAACATTTACTAAAGGCAATAAGTAAGGTATGAAATAATTGAACTTATTTCAATAACCTTACTAACAATTGATCTTTGTGTGATTATAAAAGGCCCCTAAAAAGAGGACAACAAAGGGGACCTTTTAAAGGTGCAACTAAATGCCCAAGGGGAGGAAAAAGCCAAGGACCTCATGTAGAACGTGTGGAGTAGAAGGCACAATCATTTAGCATTCATCAAGAAACTCCTATCACTGCACAATCTAGGCATGAAAAAGGTGGAGAGGTCAGTGCCCAAGCCTATGAATAAGAACACCAGCTATTTGTGGCATGGCATGTCAAGGCCAATCAAGTGCTCTCACAACTGTCGTGTCTATGGAAAGTGCCGACTTCATCAAACATTGAAACATCAACATGGATGGCTCATAATTCTCAGATAGAAGAGAAGAAACGTCAAGCACTTCTTCAATGGTATCAATCTTAGAAGCCTGAAGTGTAGGACAAAGGAAGAGACCCATGGAGGAACCACCGCTACCAAGGATCACATGAGTTCTAGTAAATTCTGTAATTTTTTGTCTGTGTTCCAATTTTTTCATATCCTTTATAGCATGAATAAATTCTAGTTAGTCAATAATCCCATACCTATTCATTGTGTAATAAATTGAGCTTGTTCCTCACTTTCTTTGACTCGAGGATGAATTGTTATTCATTCATGGGGATATGATGAAGTGCTCATTAGTTGATGTGTCAACTAGGCTGCATATCCAGAATCTCGTATACGTGGTCATGTTGATGTGGCCCTGTCGATGCATTTGTCCATGCATTTACATGTCCTTGTTTACGCAGAGTTTGTTCTAACTAGAAATAAGTTTTTTTTTCACCACACTTAGGCACCTTTTGTTCAAGTTGTAGCAAACCTATTGTAGTTTGTTTTCACAAGAGTTAAACTATTTTCCCAAGTGCATGCCCACATTGTGATGCTTGTAATTGTACGGAACCTTTATTTGAGTGCGATGTACTTGGACACACACATGATTGGTAATAAAGATCGAGATTACTCTATCATTGTAGCATTCACTTAGTTTTAATTATTTAATTGTTATTTTTATTTGTTATTTTCTTAGTTAATACTTCTTTATTGTCATTTACTATTCCTATTGTTAAATGCTGAATGAGTATGACTTAATCATGAGCATTGAAGTGTAACTACTTGGTAAGCTAGTAGCATATTTAGGAGTGCTTAAGTAGTGTGCACTTGGTAATCCCAGAAGTAGTACATGAGGTCCAAGATGCATACAGATGATTAAGGACAGATGCTTATCGTACTTAGGCTAGCTAGACTTCGTGTCCCATTGCTTACTATTTTAATTAAGATTATTTTATTATTTTCCATTGTCCTTAGGAGTAGCTTAGTGTTAGAAATCATATCATACACCTCATTCTGGACTAAACCATATGTGACAAAGAAAATACTAGTCTAGGTGGGAAGATAGCAAACTGCGATCAACGTGTAACTATCTAGATACCACAACTAGCCCATCTACAGAGTTCAACTGGATCATGTGTACACACTCATATTCATATGGTTGAGTGTAGGGGTACCTTGCCACTCATCAAGGATCATCATTGGAAATCAATATTTCATCGTGAGGAAATTAAAGGCCCAACCAAACCATCAATTCTTCTTCTACTCCTTCATTTATCAAAGGAATTCCCATTGGACATAGGCTTTACCCCTTTAGAGTTGAATGCCTGAAATGCAACATTTGTTAGGTAGAAAACTCTTTTATGCTTTCTTTTTGGAATGTTCTATTTCTAGACAAATTTAGAACTAGTGTTAGTCTCTTCAAACTTTTATTCTAAATTAGTTTGTTGGTTTTCCATTATGTATCTTCAATGATGACTCTGCTAAGCAGTAACTTCAAAAAGCTTGGAAGATCCTCCTTTTCAAGATTAATTGCTTGATATGAAAATGCAAATTGGATGCATAGTATCAAAACACAAGTTATACTAGGTTTGATTGTCGTATGAAGTACTCTATTGATAGCTTAGATCAACTTTAATGTCATGTGGAAGGCTTTGAAAATAATATTAAGTTATCTTGAGAAGTGCAATGTTAACAGTTTATTTTGGTTTTATTAGTAATCATCCTAGAGGATGAGCTTTAACTTTTTTTTTATTACAAGTAACTAGGAGGTTACTTTGTAACTTTTGGGATCTCTTAAATTTTCAATTTTGTGTTTTAATAGTTCCTTTTAACATATATTTTTACCATTAATATTAAGGTAGGTTAAATATGTGTAAGAAAAGGTTTCATGGTGAAGATTAAATACGTGATAGGATAAAGATTAGATAATGACTTTTTATATATAGTTATTTAACTATTCTTAATGATGAGTGATAGAGCATGAAATGGCTAATACATTGCATCTATGATGTTGTAGATGCTAGTTGCACTTGCGTTGTAGCATCCCCTACTACAAAACTTTTATGTTGTAGCATCCACTAATACATCACATCTGCTATGTCGTTGATGAGCATCAAAGTGTCGCATTCATGGGTTCTCATTGATGTGGCCTCGTCGATGGGATCCTATTTATGTGGTGTTGCCCCATCGACGACGCCTCATTGACATAACATTTGCCATATCTATGGGGCCCCATTTATGTGGTGTTGCCCCATCGATGGAGCTACATTGACGTAGCATTTGCTACATCTATAGAGCCTCGTTGATGTAGCCCTATGATAAAAACTATAAATACGAGCTCACAACTGTGTTTATGGGGGATATTAAATCATAGTAGTAGCAGAGCTCTTGCAGTTTTTCCATTTAAAAGTTAGAATATTTCTCTAAGTGCCCACAACAAGAGTCAAAAAGTGTATGAATCTTTATTCAAGCACTATTATACCTGAACCACACTAGTGTGTATGATAATAAAGATGAGCCTTTTCATCAAACCTTACAGTACTTAGAATAGATTAATGATTTATTTATGCATTCATTATTTTCATTAAATATGCAATTAATTAAGCTAAATTACACTTTAATTAATTAGTTAATTGTTTAAGCTAAATATATTAAACACATATGTACAACCACTTCGAACGTAAACACATATTTGCTTGGTAATCCCAGTAGCATAGCACTTGGTGTAATAATTCATTTAAATAATGTGTTTAAGCTAAATTACACTTTAAACAATAATTAATGATTTATTTATGAATTCATTATTTCCCTTAAATATGCAATTAATCCTAGTAGCATAGCACTATAGAAGGAACAATCTTGATGAAGGTGAGTAGCAGGATAATAATATTGACTGCCGTGCCCATAATAATCGAAGGGGTAACAGAGGACATCATCAATGACAATGAAATAATGATGATGATGAGACTTTACTAGTAACTCGAAGCATGCTTAACATTGCAAAGGTAATTAAGATCCCAACTAGGCATGTGAACGATAGTTAGATTAAGCTCTTAGACATGAACAATATTCCAAGATTTGAGGAGGGATATAACTCTGATTCGAAAAATCATCTACAAGCCTTTCACAATGCTTGTGCCTTACAAAACATAGAGAATGATTGGAAAAAGTTGAAGCTATTCCCCAAGATGCTCATCAAAGAGGAAAAAATATGGTATCAATCCTTAGAGTAAAAATCTATTTGCATATGGAATACTATGCTAGAACTATATAATGACAAATATTAGACATACTCTAGAGTGTCTAATTTGAGAAGGCAAATCCAAGGCTAAACACAAGGGACACATGAACCCTTGGATGCTACCATGTGTAGATATTATTCTCTCTTGAATTGATGCCTTGGCCATGGTTATTCTCAGAGGAAATAATTGTGCCACATTATAGATGGGCTCAGAGTAGAAAATAGAAGAACTCTTGGGGTTTATGCCCAAGGGAGACTGTCTGAACTAAGAGCTCATCAGATACAAAGACTAATAGAGTAGGTAGCAAAAGAAGAAGATGATTTGTGAAAAAGGGAAAGTGTAAAAGAATATAATAGGGACCTTTCCATCAAGAAAAGGGAGGTTCAATGTTGTGACAAGGAGGAGACACCACTTGATGAGGTGGTGAATAAGAAAAACTTGCCCATCCAAAAATCTTTTTCTGACATTTTGGAAAAGGTTGATAAATTATGGAACTCTGTGAATGAAAACTTCCAAACTACTATGAAGATTATTGAAGAATCCAAAGAGTAGAAAAGTGATCGTAATTGTAGGAGGTAGAAAGAAGCTAAATGTGCCTACTAAAGAGGTAAGGGCAAAGCTACTATAGTAGAAGGAGTTTTGGAGACAGACTCTAATAATGATGGTGGATGTGACATTTTCAAAAAATAAAATCCTAAGGGATGTTGCCCTATGGTGTCACATTTACAAGAGTCTAGGGTGTATGCACTAAATCCTTGACTAGCACAAAGCTAAGTACCCAAATGATTATATTATCCCCAAGAAAATCCAAGGTAGTTGAACCAAAAACAACAAGCTTACTATCCAAGTGGAGCTCCACCAAAACCATATGAGCAATACTCGAAGTGGCAGCAACCATAGTCATGGGGAATGCCATCGCCAAGAAAGTAGTACCCTTACAAGTAACCAAATCCATATGGGTAATATGTTTAGCAACCTATTTCCCCATGAAGTTCTACCAACCACACCTCATTTCAACATGACTATTACCCTTCAATGTACCATCAAACTCATTCACCATCTACTTGAGGGAAGCACCCATATCAATAACACCCTTCACATTCATCTACACACATCCCTCCATCCTCAACCGAGTTACCTCCTACTTCATTCCTACAAGGAAAAATTACCCAATAGCCACAATAATGAAATGCTACGAGGGTTATAAATTTACAACTAGCCTTCTAGCCAAGTTGTTTAGACAATTGATCTAGGAAATGACCATTTTTTTGATCCAACAGTTCTCCCAAACCCTCACAACCTAATGTGGCTAGTCATCCTATATTTCCAACACTCTCATCCTATGCATCAAACTGTTGGCACATTTGGCCATTCCATGGAACAGTTGAAATATTTTATAAAAAATTGGAGGAATCTATGGTTGTAAATTTACAAGTAAATTACAGCTTTAGTGTTGAGGGTTGATGGGTGTTTTTAGAATATTGATTCACTGGTAAAGAATTTGATGTTGAAGCCTTCTGGATACAAAATGAAAGTGCCAGATTATTCCTTTATTAAAGATCAGAGGATAGTACTATAGCAAGGAAGGAAGTATGTTATTTACATGAAAGACACTAAGTTGCAGATCCTGGTTGTTAAACTCGGTCGTATCCTTAAGATAACATTTGAAACTCCTTGCAAATTAGAAATTAAAACAAAAATCAGCAATGCCTCGGTTGTTTTGAAAGGTTATGTAGCAATGAGAGAGGAGGAAAGGAAGACCATAGTTGGACCAATGTCCACTGTATACCTGTTGATCGCAGCAATGGCGGGGAATCAAACACCATAGAAATAATATTAGTGAAGGGAAAGGAAGACCGCGGTGTTCCTAGAAAATCATGCCGCATAAAAATGTTCAACACCGCCCACCGCGTGACATTCATCCTGGCGCAGACAGATATCTTTTCCATAAATGTAGGGATATTATTTTTGCAAAAAAATCAAAACCCTCATCTACGAAATACACGGAGAAAGGAGTCACACCTTGTTGAAACCCCGATTTTTATGTTAAGTTTTGCAGGCCGTAGCGGTTTCTATTATGTGGGCTACAACGGCTTAGAAGGTTCCTACGGTTTCACCAGACATAGATCGACAATACATTAGCCCCTGGTCCTACAATCAATGACAATGGTGGTGACAATTCAGAAAAAATTTAACAAACGCAGGAAGCCCTAAGCCAATTTTGGGGCAAAACAAAAATCTCTACCAACCGAAACCCTCTATTTAGAACAGTATGTTTAGCACATCATTCTTCAAGAAAAACCCTTCTCCTCCAGCAATTCAACATCACACCACGCGACAACGGAGCCAGATGCAGTTGCAGAACCTTCTTCCACGGTGGCAGTTGGTTACGATTTTGCAGGGCCTTATTGTGTAGTGGTAGTTCAAACATATGGTTTTGGTTGATACAGCACTTTGGATCTTGGGTAGAACATGTGTCGGTTCTTATAGGTTTTGTGCAGAGAAAGGAGAAAATGAACCAGATGATTATGCCTGCTGTTTTGGAACTGTTGCCGATTATCCACACGATTTACCAGGAAAGACAAAGAAGAATTATTTTAACCCATTCATTAACTCTACCACTTTCACCAAGATATATGTAAAATTATTTCATTACTACCACTCGTATATAACTTTACAAAAGCATCGGGTGATTAAAATATCTAACAAATTAATCTACATATATACATATATATAGATATAATAACCATTAATGAAGTACATATAGTGTGAAGCCCTGTTTTAAACTTGCCTTTAATTATGCCAAATTATTTTTAAACATTATTATATATAAGTTACTACCCACAAAAATATTTGCAATATTGATGTTAAAATATTTATTTGTAATATCACATTACATTTAATATAAATATTAATGTTAGCATAAATTTCTCCTAATTCTATGTATAACTTCCTAACTCCCTAACTACATAACTTCCTCCTAACTTGTTGGGCAAGTAATCTTCTAATTGGTTGGCCAAGCTACTTGGGAGAAAAGTTAGGTGAGATATTTTTGAATATGTAACTTCCCTACCTACCTTTAAATCCTATAAAAAGACTTCAGGGGTGAAGGAGGAAAAAAAGGAGGGGAATTGGAATCTCAATTTTTTTGAAGAAGAAAGGGCTTTTGAGAGGTCTCACACATCACACTTGGGCTCTCACCTGGAGACACACTTGGGGTCTTGAGAAGAGCTTTGTAAAGAAGAAATTGTGAACAATTGCTTGTAATATGGCTTGCTAGAGTAAAGATTTCAGACTCTTTATCATGGTCCTGTGAGTTATGTATTTTATTTTTTGTTTTGTTTAAATTGTTTAGCTAGTGGTTTAGATAGTATCATCCTTGGCAAGTAATTTTGGGATTTTTAGATTGCTCTTATTGTTCTTGTTGCCCGATAGAAATTTCTATTAAAATTTTTCCATAGAAGCACTTGTGTTTAAAAGCCTTAAGAGCATTCTATTAGTAAATTTTGTTATTGTGCAATGTGTGGGAACTGCTACTGGGATTGTTGTAAGAGAGCCTCTGTTTGTAGTCACGCCGTTGAACAATTTTGTAGTCGAGAGGGTTCAGAAAATCTTTGGTATTTTGATGGGACTAGAATAGCTTCTTTTTATCTTTAAAGTGAATTTCCATGGTATTTCAATCAAAAATTGTCAAGTCTTTTAAAGGTTCTATTTGAATGCAATCGTTGACATCTATTATCTAGTCAAAATGGAGTCTCGTACATGGTAGTTTACGTAGCAATTTTTGGTAGCATAGTAGGATTGTCTTGAAGAAATTGCTTGTTTGAGCCTTGGAAGTTTGAACAATTCGTAGATATTGAATTTGGGATAGCTTTATTGCAAAGTGTTTACTCGTGTCATTTTACCTTATTTAAATATTTGATGTCTACACAAATATGCTTTCTTTTCTTTTTTGCTTATTTCCATCGAATCTTGCTCTATTTCTAGTTTTCTTGTGGAACTATCTCTTTCTCTGGGAAAATTAGGAGTAGATTGCGGAGTTGTGCTCAAATGTTTTTGCAAAATTTTATTTGTTACAAGTAGGTATTATAAGGACCACGTAGACTAGGCAGTTGAACAAAATAGGAAATTTTCAATAACTCACAGTACTTGGCAAAGTTGGCTGAATCTCTTTAAAGTAAGTCATTTGTAGTTTACACATAACGCAATCATTACATTTCACACAACTGCACACCGCAATAGCACACACACATACTCACATTAACTACTGAGTTTATTTGGAGGTATCTAGGCCTTGGTGTTGCCAGGGACCAATAGATACCTAAATCTTGTTCGAGTACACTCGTTGACGGTTGCATCCCAAACGGTTGCCAACACAAACACAAAAGCCCTTCAAACCAAATGCCACCTTAAATCTACACCATAATGTTAACTCATGCTATATTTGATTAGATCAAGGTTGGCAACCTTTCCATGAAGAGATTTGATGTGGGAAGTCCTCTTATTTATTTATAGATCACTAGACATAAGCCATGCAAGGCTCTTCTTGATACTGGTTCTGGTGTAAATCTCATCTATTATGACATGTACAAGTCTTAGAACCAACCACCTCTTAAGAAGAGCATTATCTATTTAGAATTGGTAGATCAGTCAATCATTATCTCTTTGGGGTTAGTGAAGGACATTGTGACCAGAGTTTATGGGTTTTCCTAGCCTGCTGATCTTATGATGATCAAGGTAGAAAACTACAAAGGTGACTTCCCTATCATTATGGGATGTGCATGGTTCAACACTATTGATGCAAGAATGGACATTAGGGACCTCTCCTTGGAAATATTAAAGGAAAATGAATTTGGATGGCTTGAGAAGAAGCAAGTTTCATACATTGCATACAATAATAAGGGTGCAATTGCATGTAGAAAATCTGGTCCATTAAAAGTACATTCATCAAAGCATGCAATCAGTGTGCCCATGAAACTAATATCCAAAGGTGCTTTTATGTAGCAGCCACAAAATAGGAGGACACCTAGTGGTTGAAAGCTAACTTTGACAGTAGCACACTATACATGGAACCTATTGAGAGCCTAACATGTGCCTATGGATGAGCTTGAGAAAGGTCATTACAAACTCTATGATGATGAAGATGATGATACCTATTGGGAAGAGTTAGAAATCCCTGATAATTTCAAGTAAGAGCCCCTAAAGCTAAAAACTCTACCAACTAGCATGAAGTATGTATTTTTAAACAATGGCGACCTGGTTATCATCAATGCAAATCTTTCTCCTGAACAAAAGGACAAGCTATTGAAGATGGTCAAAAAATGGTCAACAACCTTTGCTTGGTTATATCTTGAGCTAATTGGAATCAATCTAAGGATACACCAACATCGTATCTACATTGACTTGGCCATGAAGCCAAGAAGCCAACCATAGAGGTGGCTGAACCACAAGTTGAAGTAGATTGTTAAAGAGGAGCTTGAACAACTCCTCAAGGTAGAGTTCATTTATCCCATCACAAATAGTGAGTGGGTTATCCCACTCATAATTGTGTTGAATAAAGGTGGCAAGTGGTGGATCTACATCAACCTTAGTTTGTTGAATATGGAAACATTTAAAAATCATTTTCCATTACCATTTCTAGACGAAGTGTTGGACACTATATCTAGGAAATGTTAGTATAACTTCTTGGATGGTTATAGTGGCTATAACCAAATTCAGATTACATTAGAAGATCAAGCCAAAACAACATTCATGAGTTCCTAGGGAACTTTTGCATATTGAAAGATGTTGTTTGATTTGTGTAATGCCTCTACAACATTCCAATGCATGGTCCTTAGTATTTTTTTAATAGCAGATTAGTAGTGCACTAGAAGTCTTTATGGATGACTTCTCTACCTATGGGGCTACTTTTGAGAAATCCCTAGACTTCCTTAAGCAAGTACTAAAAAGATATGTCAAAACAAACCTTAGGCTCAATGAGTAGAAAAGCCATTCAATGGTCTAGGAAGGCATAGTACTAGGACACATAAATACTTAGGCAAGGATTGAAATAGACGTGAAAAAGCTAATGGTCAACCAAGGAATCACATGTTAACTAGAGATAGTTAAAGGCATCTGATCATTCCTTGGACACACTCACTACTACTGGTGGTTCATAGAGAATTTCTCTAAGATTGTAAAGTTGTTGGTTGAGCTTACAAAGAAAGATGCTCCATTCATCTAGACCAAGGAGTGTAAACATGCATTCTAACAACTAAAGAATAAACTTGTAGAAAATCTAATTCTATGGGCACTAGATTGGTCCATAACATTTTATATAATATTTATGCATCTAATTATGCCTTGGGAGCCATGATTACATAATTGGATGATAAGAAACATCTATATTACATCCATTGTGTGAGCTAAAGCATTGTGGATGCATAGTTAAATTACACCACAATTGGGAAAGGTGTATGCTCTTGAAAAGTCCAAGCACTATATGCTTGGCTATAAGGTATTTGTACACATAGATAATAGTGCCATCCACTTCCTAATGAACAAGCTAATAGTGAATCCCCATATCATACGATGGCTAGTGATCTTGTAGGAATTCCATCTCACAATGATAAATAAAAAAGGGACTAAGAATATGATCATTGACAATCTCTCTTAGTTAAGATGGGATAATAAGAAGGAGGAGAGATCACTCTATGATTAATTTCTAGATGAACTCCTCTTTACAAGAGCAATAAATGATCAAGTGCTCATCAAACCAAAATGGTATGATAACATCATCACTTACCTTTTTACTTAGGAGATGCGACAAATATGGACTTTACAAAGAAACAATAGTTTCATCATTGGGCTAAGTACTTCATGGAAATTAATGGACACCTTTATAAGGTGTGCATTAATGGCTTGGTTTGTTGGTATGTCTCTAATATGGACCAATTTCATGTTCTCTAGGATGCTCATGAAGGCCCTTGTAGAGGCCACTATGTTGGAAGATGCATGATCATAAAAATCCTAATGGCAGGATACTGTTGGCCTACAATATTTAGGGACACCCACCAGTTTATCCAATCTTGTGACCATTGTCAACAAGAGTATGGGATGACCACTTGAATGGAGGATCCTCAACAATGGATTCAACCACTGGAGCCCTTTGACATATGGGGCATAGACTTCATGGGTTCCATCACACCCATGTCTAATGGAAAGGCATACAAAATCGTAGTAGTAAACTACTATACTAAATGTGCAGAAGTAGTAGTCGTTACTAGTTGTACATCATCCACTGCTACTAGATTTGTACAAAAAAAATGTTGTAAATAGGTTTGGGATGCCTTTTGCACTAATTTCTAAGAATGGAACTCATTTTATAGTTGCCACTTTTTGAAAACTCATGCAACACTTGGGAGTTAAACATAAATTAATAATGCCCTATCACCTCAAAGACAATGGTTAAGTAGAGGAAACTAATAGGGAGATTACAAAGATTCTAACAAGAACTATTAGCAAATATATGAGTCTGGAGCATAAAAATCAACAATGTCCTTTGGGCCTACCACTCAACATGGAAACTTCCTATTGGCTACTCTTCCTACGAGTTGGTGTATAGAAAATTTCCAATGCTCCTAATTCAATCTAAGCTCCATACACTCTTAACAACTTGTGATTTGAATGTTAACCCAAGTCTAGTACAAAAAGAAATATTGATCAACTTGAATGTGCTAGATGAAAACCAATTAGTAGACTTATCTTCAAATGAAGTGCACAAAGCATTCAACAAGCAACATCATGACCTTAGAATATGAAAAGTAAAATTTCAACCTAAAGATAAGGTTTTCTATTGGAACCCCACACATGTACCTCAAAAAAATAAATTCCAAACATTTTGGAAGGGACCTTATATAATTGCTAAAACCTTTTCCTCTGGGGCCATGTTAATCTACAAACCTAAGAGCCTAAACAAAAATTAGTTGGTCAACATCTAATAGATAAAGCCTTTTCACAAGCCAAAGTAAGCTAGTATAATAAATACCTTAATGGATGAACAACCATGCTCAATTTTTCAGATCTCCTCCTTCCAACTCAGTCATGGAGGAGATGGACATTCATGCTAACCGTATATGTGGCTCCTTAATTTTCTCTATTTTTTGTTTTACACATTTTTATTTTTGAAATTATTTTGTTTTACACCTTTTTTATTTTAAATATTTTTCCTATTTTATACCATTTTTTGTTTTACACCATCATTATTAAATTTAAAATTTTCTTAAATATTTTACACTTTCTTATATATTTTACTTTGTTTGAGTGTGATTTTCAAGTTTTTGCTAATAAAAGTGCTTTACTGCTACAAGACATAGTGGTGCTATAGCTACTACTAACAATGCTTTGTGCATAATGTTTTGTTTGCTAATGTCTAGCTTCTATTTTTAGATTTTTGTGTTGATGGCTTAGTTCATGGAACAAGTAGTGAGTTCACGACATCCACTCATCCACAAACTCTATGGTTTTTCTTGTTCTAGAAATTTGAGGTTCCTTTTCATTAAATAAACTTATAATAAATTTGTAACCTTGGTAGTTTCTAGAATTGGGAAGGATTCAAATGTTTGCATAGGGTATGACTTCAAGGGGACTCAATACTCTTTGTACTCTTCTACTTGCTTGAGTACTTGACTATTTCCATAGACTTCTTATCATTTCATATGACCAATAACAAGAAGTCAAATAAAGTCTTTGTAATGTTTTGTTCCCATCCAAAAAAAATAAACAAAATAAATAAATAAATAAAAACATGATGGGAATTCAAAGCACACCCCTTAGACAAATTAACAGGCTACAAGCACTAGTTATGGGACTAGAAAGAAATGTTACCCATGCCTAAAATTCTCCTTTAACTAAGGCCTTCTTTCACTTCTTGCTTCTCTTTTCTTCTCTTTATGGAATGGGGGTTTTTTTTGGGAGCACTCTTGTGTCTCAAGGGGATGGATTGGTCTTGGAGTGATGATGCAAAGTCACTGAAAGAGGTTGGTTTTGGTATGGACTAAGGATGGATCTTCTCAGGTCATTTTTAAACACAAAACTCCATAAGAGACTTCTTATGACCTCAATTTGGAATTCCATTCCACCTTCTCCATCATCCATCTATGCTATTTGTAACTCACCTCACTACCAGAGTCCATGTTCTTGATTCAATGTCTTGGTCTAATGTACTTATATTCTTAAGTAGAATCTTCTAGGTTTTGGTCCTTAACTTCTACCAACTAGTAATCACCTATGGGACCCATGAACTCCTTAGCTTGAGGTTATGTAAGGGAAAATCGGGCATGTGCTTGCTATGGAGAGGATCCACTTGCATATCCCTTGGTTGGGTTCATTAAGCACCTTATCCTTAGGTATTCTTGTAGTCAAAATATTTTGTACACCCATCTTTTACATAAAGCCATGTGCTCCTTTACATATTCTATTTAATAAACATATTCTCTATTGAATGTTTCAATTTTTCAGCTTTCAAAGATCCTCTTCAATGATTTCTTCATATTCTTGGGTTTTCTGGGACTCCATAGATCCCAAATTCATTGAAAAATTCTTTGTATTTTTTAAGATATTCTAATTTTAAAATTTTTCCTTTCATCTCTATGTATAAGGCCTTGTTGATGGAGAAAACCCGTATATGAGGCCCTATATAAGGAGCCCTTTCAACATAGCAAAAAAATTCTATATATATATGTGCAACCCCACTTGACAATTTTTACATTTTCTCACAAATGCCAAGGGAGTTTGTAAAATTTTTGGAGCCCATAACTTCCTAATTATTTATCCAAATCACTTCTTTCTTCAACCCTACAGCTACCAAAGGTAAGCTCTTTGTCATGGGGGGCCACAAATGTACCATTTTTGATGAAGAGTTGCTTGTCATTTTTCTAACTCCCACAAGGGTTTAACTAATAAATCAACTATTAAACACCAAATTACAAGAGTTAAACCTTTTGAATAAGCTCCAGTGAAATTTACAATAAAAATTAATAAATAATTAATAAAATAATCAATCTTCCATGGTCCAACCTCAACCAAGTGTAATTGACTAACAAGAGAAGATATTCAAAAATTTAAAGTTACACATTGTATCTACTAATCCATGCATGTGTTGTGATCATAGATGGAACTAAAAGAAAAACACACATAGGAAGCAAGATTGTCTCAACTAAGGAAGAAATAGCCTAAAATGGAAAGGGGCTAGGAACAAGCCCAAGAAGAATGACTTGCAATCCATGCCACAAGTCCTCTTAGGGAAGAGGCTGAGGTGGAATCTATTTGATAGATTCTAGAGCTAGCAATAGTAATATAACACTCCCACCAGGATGATGCATTAGCTCAACAAGAAAACCTTGAGGTGACCTTGATAGAAGCTTTCTTGAATTAGATCAAATCAAGGGAGGTCTAAAAATAGTGCTCTAGGAGTTAAACTTTGGCCCTTTCCTAGAGCAAGCACTAAGAGAAGTGTAGGTTCAACTAAAGGCCTCTTCCATGTGGTCAATCATCACATCCACTAGGGAGTGATACATGGGAGAGACATTCCTATTCTATAATAATAGGCAAGCTAGTCCACTGGTCAAAATCAAGGATATCTTAGTGTCCTACTTGATGTAGGATATTACTAAAGTGCTCTAGTTTCTAGCCACATGGGAAAATCGTTCTGAGATTCTAACATAGTTGGACCCTAGCATGAAGAAAGAATGGGTGTGATGATGTGATAGTATTGATCGTAAGGTGTTTAGTGCACTCACACCAGTAGAAAGGATCCATTACAAGATTTTGGCCTTCCACCTTAATCCCATGGTATGGCTAAGCAAAATCACTACATTTTTTTCCTAAGCATGCACTACTCTAAGTGGGAGACTCCATGTTAACCTTGCATAGGTGATCTATCTAGAGATGGAGAAGTAGTTTAAAGAAAATAAACATGAAAGAAAGCCACATCCCTTTCCATGCCTCATTGGAAAACCCTATCAAAGGGGAGGAATTGTCTATTATATGAATAATGCTCTCAGGCATGCTCTAGCTACTAATTGGGTAGAGATGATGAAAGATAAGATGCCTACAACTACCATTCAAGAAGAGGAGAAAAAACCACCACCTCCACCTACCACTCAAATAACTATGCCAAACATTGCTGGAATAGCTTAATGGTTCTACAAATAGTGAGAATGACTCTTGAGTAAACAAGAGCAATGAGCATGCACTAGTGCTAGGGATCCATTCATGTATAGACTGGCAATGACTCACATAAATGAGGTGGCCTAAACAATTAGCTTGATGGGTGGAGGTGGATCTATTTTCTCAACCCAAAGAATGCAGTTTCCTGTAAGGTCGAATCCTAGTGCAAGAGAGGTTACAGTACCTCTCATAGAATAGTAGTCACTCCTAGAAATCTTTGGGAATGCCATGACCTTCTTAGTGCACTTGGAAGAAGGTGAGGGGGCAACAATATTGATGATGTAGCACCAAGGGTAGGAGACTAAAGTAAAGGTGATTGCTAATTGGATAGCTAAAACCCTTAATGCACCGATGACATCTATACTAGGCATCACTGCACTTAAGGATGTGTAGACATCTGTAAGAACCACAAGTGGTAGGATAAATGTAGCACAACATGAAGAACTACTAGACCAACTAGTGGGAACTAAGTAACTACTTTTAGATGTCTTTGATCTTCCAAATAATATTACTACAACCTAGTTAGAGCTACTACAGGCAAGGGGCAAGAACTTTATCTTAGAGAGGAAAGTCAAAATAGCCAAGGAGCTAAACAAATGCTTGATTGCTGAAGTTGCCAAATTAAGAGCCCAAACTGCCAACCTTGCATTTCTTAACCTGATATTGGTAAAAGATGAAGCTCTTGAATAGCTTCACACTAGGATAAAAGGGATTAAGGATGTGATGGAGACAATGGTATTTTAGTAATCCTTGGTAGAGGCTACATAGCAGAAAATTCAAAAGGCCTTGGATGAAACCCACTAGGAGAATGTACAATTAACCATAAAGAACCATCACTTGTGGAATGATGATGAGCACAAAAAATTGTTAATTGACTTCATCCATTAATAGCAAGAGAAAATAGCTAGAGAAAACATAAAACTAAGGAGATTAGCAGTAAAAAATAGAAACCTCTACATGGAGGAGGTTCATGCCCTTCACCAGAAAACTATAATCAAGGTAGCTACCTAAAAACCAAAGGCTTTCAAATTTGAGAGAGTCAAAGTTTATTACAAACAGTAGGTCGTTCTACAAAAGGAAGTGAATGAAAAAACATCTAGTTGGTGAAGGAAAAAGTGAATGAAGCCCTCAAACAACTCTAGCAAGGATGAAAAGTTTCACACCCTATCATTGATGGGATAGATGCCTACAATAAGGTAGATATTCACATGAAGGAGTTGCAAATTGAGGAGATGATGGAATACACGGAGCTCGCCAATATCTAATACGTAAATTTGGCCATGTTGACTACTAGACAACGATAGTCAGAACTAGAAAAGTAAGTGGCCAACTCGTACTTGTTGTAAGAGGTTAAGTTCAAGCATTACAAAGATACCAAGAAAAGGCTTACAGTGGAAAATGCTAAACTTGAAGTTCTCAAGGGTAAATACAATGATCAAAGATCTATTGGTGAGAACCTAGCTAGAAGGATGAATGACTATCAAGAGCTATAGAACACAGTAAGGGTGTTCAATGTTGAATGCAAAAAATTTCTTGTCTGGTTTGTCAATGTAAAGAAGATGTTTCTAGTAATGTCCTATCCATGGGATATCCCCATTTAAACCCACATTGATGATGCCACATGTAATGTGAATGATCCTTGGAGTAAGGAGAAGAAAATGAAGGCATTACTAGATGCCTTTCGCATTCCACTAGAGGTTTCAATAGCATGATAACCACAACCACCTTAGCCACTGCATGTGTCTGAAGCCAACGAAGGTCATTCAGAATCCTAAGAACATCCACTACCTGGAACTATTTGATCTTTCCCACTGCCTTCATGCCATCAAAGGATATGCTATTTTATTTTGTGTTTTTATGTCATGGTATTTAATTTTATGTCATGAACACCAAAATTTTTGTAATGTATTGGTTTGTACACATAGGCACTTAGTTTTGTTATGTCAAGAGTCAATCAATAATCCCATGTGTTCCCAATTTTGTAAAGGAACTCAAGGATGAGTTTTCATTTATTCATAAGGGTATGATGAGCATCAAAGTGTCATTTTAATGGTCCTCTATTGACACAACCTCATCGATGGGTCCCCATCAACAAGGTCCTATTTATGTGGTGTTTCCCTATTGATAGGGCCATGTCAATGTAACATTTGCTACGTCTATGGGGCCCTATCAATGAAACCCTATAATAAAAACTATAAATATGAGCTCACAAACATGTTTATGGGGGATATCAATTCATAGTAGTAGCAAAGCTCTTA
>MNCI01036765.1:0-25857 GCA_015680685.1 Gnetum montanum | reverse complement strand
GGGGGGGGGGGGGGGGGGGGGGGGGGGGGGCAGACAACCGAAGGGGGGGCACTCCCCCACCCGTATAATGAGCAAGAATAGCGGAGAAGACCTGGGGGGGCATCGACCTAGTGGAGGGGGCCAAGGGTAAGGATGTAAGGGGATCATTATGTGGTTTTGCCTTTTGTAGTTACTGGTATATTTCAAATGAAACATGGTAAAAACGTTATTGTTTTGAGGCAGAGGAATATAGCTAGAAATCAACAACCCAGGCCTAATAATCAAATAAAATCCTCAAAGATGAGCTGAAAATAGTGCAGAACTCTGGTACTGCTCTTTCATATAGATAAATAAGCATAAGGCAAGATCCAAGATTAAATCTATGAGATTTGCTACCCCCATTGAAATGGGAATAAGGAAAGGCCAAAGACAAGCTTACTATATTAACTTTGAAAAGATGAATTTTAAAAATGAAACCCTATTTTACAGAATATGAATTGCAGATTGAACTTTACTGTAATAAGAAACTCTGACTCAAAGAAAAGAATCTCAATGAAAAGATAATGTACAAAAATGGTCTCTGAATCCACGATTTAACCTATTTTGAAGAGGGAGGAGGACTGTTTTTTGTAGAAGCAGAGACTTACCACAGAGTTGACTGGTTAGTGGTTATGGACAGGGATGCTATTAATCCTGCAATTGCTACCACTTCTGAATCGCTCTCCACGGCAACAATAACGTTCAGCGGCAGCAACAAGTTCAACAGCAGCAACAGCGTTCAGCGGCAGCAACAAGTTAGGCAGCAGCAACAGCGTTCGGCAGCAACAACGTTCAGCAACAACAACGTTCAGCAGCATTTACAGCACAGGCACCAAATGCTTTACCTAAATGTGTTACTTATTGACGTCTTTGCAATAGAATAAACCCTAAATTTTTTTCCCTCCATCTTTGCTGTTGCAGATGTGCATTTAACCCATGACAGACCTGCATTTAGTTTATGACAGATGCAGTTGTTGACCTAACGTGCATACCTGACGTGCATTTAGTTCGTGACAGATGCTGTTGGTGAAAATCAAATCAAAAAATAAAATCAAAGTAAATGAAACCTGTGAAAAAACGTAATGAAACCTGTGAAAAACGTTTTTCAGTCCCCCCCCCCAAAACGTTTCGCCCACCAAGTGACGGTTATGAGAAACAGCGTTTTGAAACGGGATCCCGTTTCCGCGACGAAAAACGCGAAACTTTATGAATCCGTTGCGTTTCTGGTGACATAGGCCTATAGTTGCAAAAATTATTTATGGACCACATAAGTATTACAGTAACTAAAATTATAATTAAAGATTCCTATGGAAATCCTTGATCATAAAGTCTTAAAATTAAGTTTGAGAAAACTCTGGTTGAATTGCCATGAAACATTTAGCTTTAACAAGAATTGACCCTTATTTTGTGATTTGCAGCATTTTGCTGCGAGGATAAATCCTTCCGATATATCACAATAATAAATTATATCTTACTTATCTGCAATTTTTTGGTATCATCTTCTGATTTTTTTGGCGGTAACTTTTTAAAAATTGATTTCCAATATGTAGTAACGGTTTCTGGTAATAAAGGCATTATGAGATTTCCTTGGAGAAAGTATCTCAAACGAATCTTAATTAGTTAATTTTCATTTTTCACATTTTCTCTGAATGATATTCTCACGTTTCTTGCTTCGTTTCTATGAGCTGTTTTCTTGCTTCGTTTCTATGAGCTGTTTTCCTTTGGATGACGAATAGGATGTGGTGCGTTTTTACAGAAGTCATGAAGGAAGGCAGCTTACCAGGTTCGACGGGGTAGAGTCTACATTATAAGGTCACAGCCCAGCAGGTATTAAATCCACTCCTATCTTCTTCTGTTATAATATTATCCCTACTGAATTCCATAATCCACAACATCCATTTTCAACACTAGTGACTTGACTGTATGTTTGCAGGCACACCTTGTTTTGTCTGCTGTGGCAGGCTGTGTCAAAAACCGTTTGGATGAATATCACTGTTCTGCTTCCACCTCTTGCGCGATAAAAATAAGGATAAACAAATCCGACCATCCAATGGTGAGTGAGAGTTTGTATTCCCTGCTTGGGTCGCCATTCCATCTACGGTTTCCATTCTTTTATTAGTTATTACAGAAAATTTAGGTAATATTTGTCCTCTCTAACTTTGTCTATGGATTTGGTACCTTTCCGATGGAAAAATTCTCTCTGAAGCAAAGAAAACAGCATTCCCTCTGCCAAACCCAAAAACCGGAATCCTTCCTTGCCAGCGACTTAACTTTGTCCTTGTATCTGGGGTAAAACTAAAATACCTGCACGAAGAAAATAACTTAGAATTTTAGATTTTTTGGCCTACAAAGGCTTGTAGATGAACGAAAAGTTTCTGCATGCCTATTCGAAGTTTTGAACGACGAATAAGTCCTCTGTTTTATCGTAGCTGATTTCAAGCATACAAATGTACTTAACATAAAGATACTTTTTCATGTTTACTGCTCATTAATAATCCAGCCCTTTATTCTGGGTCTCGATGTTGCTGGTATTTTGTATTTAAATTTGTTTCAGATTAGTTCGAAACTTCAATACAGTCTAAATTTTGCGATGATTGTATGGTTTTCTTGAGTTACAAGTTTATTAAAAGTTGTGAAAGTTTTAACATAAATATACAAAGGCAACTTTCTTTAAAAAAAAAGATAAATGGTTAACCGAAAACTTGAAAATCTTTTCTGTATGTTTAACTTTATAAAAACATCAGACCAGAAAATTCATTTTTAAAGAAGCAAAGAAAGTGAAGTAAACATAAAACATTACTAGTATTTTTTAACATTATTAAAAAATAAAGCACTATAAAAAAACTTTACACAGAAAATATAAAATTTCCTGGTTGTAGACTTTACTTTTATTCAGGGAGACCCTTTTGGATCTATTAGACTAATTTCAAAACTCCTTTTCTTTATCCATTAGTATCTTTGCACACTTGAATCCAATCTAGGATATGAGTTTTCCATGCCAAGATAATTAGCACTAACCTAATACCTCATTGGAGGGATGTCCTGTCAAAACTAGAACTAATAACTATTTTCATGATACTTTTGCTTATCACAAAGGTCTGTCAAATTAGCATAGTTATCAAAATTAAACCTATGACATCCAAATTATAAGGCATATCGTTTAACCAAGTAAGCAATGTCTCACTAATAACATTGATGCTCCTAATATTACATTGAAGCTTTATATAATATACCTTTGTTTGAATAACAAAACAGGAACTCATATATTTGACCTCATTTTGTTAGGACAAGGATAGGATGATGCTAATGATTATGATAATATAATATACCTTTGATTCATGATATTTTTGGTATGGTTAAAACTTAGAAGCATAAAAATTATTTAATTCTTCCAATCCAAAGTTTTATTGTTTTCATTTTACTTGATAAAAGGAAAGAACAAAAAGGAAAATGTTCTAGAAAATGGGTTTCTTTGATTCAAACCTAGTTTCAAATGCAAATTCAAGTGGAATAAGTAGATGAAAGTACACATTGTGTAGTTCAACATTATGCAACATAAAACATGAATTAATATTCTTTCTAGTCTTTTACTATTTTTCTTTTTTATTGAGAAATAGTTTTTTTCTAGTCATGGATAGGATGGCAAAGAAAATTTTTTTATAGTTATCATATTTTATTATTTATTCACAAAAATATGTAAAATTATTACAAGTTTTATAGTTTAAAAACATATAAAATATTGTATATTTAAACTAGGAATCATGGAAAGATAGATCTTGGTTAATCCTCATTGCCAAAATTATATATGCAAGTCTTCAAGTAAACTTACTAATAACATTGGATATTTCTAATTCATTGTTAGAGTTTGGTTTTACATCTCTTGGACAACTCTAATTACATAAGAATCATTTAAGTTATGAAAAAACTTAACACATAGTTCATTGATTAAAAAAATTTATCATTATAGATATTTCATAATTGTATTATTCATATTATGTAGTCACTCTTGGTATTTGATAAACTCATTATGAATCACTTCATAATATCTTCTTTTTCTTTTTTGGCTACATCCTTACAATGTCTACCTTTGTTTATTACTTATGATAGGTCATCTAGGAATTTTCCTCATTGATCAATCTTACGTGGGTTGGGCCCTCATGAATACTTTTAGTACAACTTAGCCTATTATGAACTATTCCCTAACTCATAGTCTATTCCTCTTTGTAGTCATTCTCTTTACTCTATCATAACCTTCTACATGGTCTTCTCTTCCTCTTTAGGAAACTAGATCGAATTACAAATTGTTCACCTTGGATCTTCTTTTCATGTTAGGAAACTAGATCCTTCTCACTTCTTGTGTTTATGAATCACATATTTACCTTTTGATTGTTGGATCATCATTATGAATTTTATTGATTGTAATGACCACTATGTTCCATTATATTTGTTGATGTAGACTGCTTCCCTGTTTTGGACATGTACCTTTAGTTCCCTCTGGTTTTGATTCTAATTAACTTCTTTATGACATAGTATCTTCTCTTACAATTCATCATTGCTTGCACATATTGTCTTCTTAATCTCCAATTGTCTCCTACCACATCTCTTCTCATTATTTCATCATGATTGATTAACAACTGCTTATATTCCAAGGATAGGGTTGTGATGGTTTGTATGATATGAGTCACATGTTTTATTTATTACTTATTTATAAGTGATTACAAATAATTTTGGAACAAAACTAATGATTATATATAATGTTCTAATCATATTCTAAAAATAATCTAAGTGAGTCTCTACTATTTGAGTCTTGGTACTACCTTCATTGTTAACATCCTTAGAAACTGTGGCATACCTCTTAGAAAGCTAAGTCTTACCACACTATTAAACTCAATTGTTTAATGTCATGATCATAGTTGCAATGCCCTTTTTATAACAAAGTCCTCAAAATTTAAAATTTTTCAACTAAAATGCTACCTTAGTAAACTCATAAACCTAGCAAATAATTGATGCAATAAAAACACAATTTTTCATGTACCCCAATAGATAACTCATGAATTGAAAATCTAATTTTATCAAGCATAAAATGATAATAGGGGCTGATAATTTTGAGAAACCTTGTAATTAATAAATTAGATGTGTTTTAAAGGTGCAAATTCTATTATGTATTTTGAACTTAGTTGTAGGTTTTTCTTTTTAGTGGAGCTTTGCATATTTGAGCTCTTAACTTACCTTTTGAAGGAAAAGTGTTTGTGTGTCACATCAGCACATAGAACCAACTTGTAGAGGCTTATTTTGGTTGTACAAAAATTTGTTCAATTAGCCCTACCATATCAACAAAGTGCTTGTAGAGCCATTTTTTATTTTATGAAGGGCTTGTTCAATTAGCTCTACCATGTCAACTTGAGAAAAAAGCACAAAATAAAACTAGCATGTAGAGCCATTCTTTTATTCCATGAAAATCTCATTCGATTAACTCTACCATGTCAACTTGAGAAAAAAGCACAAAATAGAACTAGCTTGTAGAGCCATTTTCTCACTTTACATGGGCTTGCTCAATTAGATCTAACATATAATAGAACTAGCTCATGGAGCCATTTTTGTATTCTACAAAGGGCTTCTTTGATGGCTCTACTATGTCAACATTTCTTCCACACTTGTAACCTTCATTGAAAAGCTTGTTTCTTCTCATAAAAATTTCAAAATCATTTTTAGACTCTACTTGACATATTGCAACATTAGCTCATAATGGAAAATTTTAGAACCAATTTTTGATTCTACAAAGCTCTTTTAGAATAATTCTACAATGTTAGCACCTTGATCACATGTACAAGAAAGCCTATTAAAAAACAAGAAAAATTATTAAGAATTAAAAGCTTCGAATTTTCTTTAAAGTGTGCATTGCCATGTTGACCCAAGCAAAAGGAAAGCAAGAACCTATTTACAACCAGTTTGTGGATCTATATGAGCTCACTGAAGAAAGGTCATACCTTATTTTCAAAAGAAAAATAAAAATAAAAAGAGGCCTTCTAAGCTCATATTAAAAAAATATTACAAGTAAAATCTTGAGTCTATACTACTAGAAAAGCAAGTTGAACCCCATTAGTGAAAATAGGGGTTCTTTGTTGGAGCTTAAAGAGTCATTATAAGTAGAGTTAGTGATTTCTTCAAGAAGGAGCCACTAGCACCAAGATGAAATGAAACATTTCTTCTCTACTACGCTTTTAATGCTCACTTAAAGCTCATACTGAATGCAATAATGGAAGCTCAGATGTAATGAGCATGCTTTCTTCTTCAACTACCCTTTTAGAAGATTGGTAATGGCTACAACATATTACTTCACAATCTTCTCTAGCATAATAGTAATGGCTTAATAAATGGTTATGAAAATGTCTAAAATAGATGAAGGCTATAAATTGAAGCTATTGATCTTAGCTTGGGTAATTATAGTTTTTTTCCTAGTGCTTAAACTAGAATTTCTTTTTTTGTTCTTCTCTTCTTCTTCTCTCTTTGTTTCTTTTCTATACAAGCTCTAATTTCTTTTCTTAGGAAGCTTGGTATTTACCTCTTTCTTTGTGGTGTGAAAACATATTTCTATGACTTTGAGTTTGATTGGTGCTTAGTCAAGGATTGTAAAAGAAACCCTCTAAAATTATTTTGTTTAATAGAATTACTCTGTTTCCTATCATTTGGGGAGAGTTTTATAGTGGATGTAGGACAAAAAATTTATTATCTAAACTACCTTAAAAGCTTGATCTGTATTTACTCTTTCTACATATGTGCTTTATTTTTTGTATTAAGTTAATTTGGGGTTTTCTACTGGTCTTTTTGATAACCTCTGCTTAATTTGATTTTTTTGGAAGGCCTTGATGCACCCCCTCTCTCAATGCCTTTAGCTACATCCAAGAAATAACAATTGGTATTACAGCATAGTCAACACCTCTTGACTTAACCATATATGTTGTAAATTCTCCTTTATCTTGGACATTATAAAAAATTAGGGATTCTCATCTAACAAAGCTCCATGCTTTGATGGATCAGTTTATCCTCTATGAAAGCTCAAGAAGACATATCTTCTAGCTCATGGTGATGATATTTAGTAGTTAGTAGAGGAACAAACAATCTTGTATATGATGCCTAAGCTATGAATGTTTTACTTTGTGACTTGGATAGAGCAATGTGTATGAAGATTATGCACCTTCAGTTGACCAAAGAAATATGGGAGCATCTTTAAGCTATTTATGAAGGAGATGATAAAGTAGAGAAGTTTAAGCTATTGACCTTAAGAGCACATTTTAATGTTTTAAGGATGGAAGAAAATGAAAATATTAGCAATTTCTTCAGCCAAGTAGATGAGATTGTTAGCAAGATAACTATGCTTGGTGAAGCACAATTTGATGATAAAATCTACCAAAAAAATCTTATTTCTCTTACCTAGTAGATTCAAAGAAAAGGTTTCATCTATAGAAGTTGCAAAAGGTCTCTCTAGATTGATAGTACTTGAGCTGTATAGTATTCTTTTGGACTTCAAAACCAAAAAAGGAGGAACTAGTTTTTCTAGCAAAAAGGACCAAATTGCCTTTAATGCTAAAGCTGAAAAAAATGAACATATGGAGGAATCATCAATATCTTATTTATACTCTAATAAGGAGATTGCTAATCTTGCCAAAAAGCTTAGAATTCTCAAAAAGATGAAGGCTAGTAAGAAACTAAGTCTTTTTCTTATTATTATTATTACAAGATGGGTCATATGATTGTTGAGTGTCCACAAAATAAGAAAGATGAAGAAAATCAAAAAAATTAGATGACTAGGTTTAGGCTAAAGAGCACTCAGTACAGGTTTGATAAATTAAATGCTCAACTAGCCAAAATTCAAAATCAATTAAAGCATTTGGAAATTAGTACAGAAATTGAGAACGTAGAAGAGAATTCTTTTGTTCATTTTGCTTATGCTAATATATTAGCTAATGATATTGATATTATTACATAAGAGTTATTTTCTTTTCCAACCATTATTAAAGATTATGATTCAAATGATGATTTTGAAAGGTTTATATATACTAATCCAAATAAGCAAGAAATTCCTAGCACTACTAAGACTACAAGCCTTAGTGAAGATGAAGATGGATCAAATTCATTAGACATAGCTGAAATTGAATACAAAGAAGTTAAGGACATCCATATAGAAGGCCTAATGGAGCAACTAGAGATGGTGCATAAAGTTAATGAAAATTTAAATAAAATTTTGAAACACAAGAGCAAGAAATCAAGAGCTATAAGATGAAGCTTGTATGAACTGAATAAGAAAATTTAAAGCCAAAAGAGGAGGTCTTACTAGTAAAGAAGGATATGAAAGATAGGGGACCTCAAGTTACATTTGATTTATTCAACACATTTAGTCATAGCTCAAAGAAACTCAAGGATATTATCAAGAATGGACAATCAAGAAATGACAAGGGGGATCTGAGCTATAAGTCTAGATCCTTAAAAAGATCATCTTCAATAAAAGTATCAACCTACAAGATAAATGTCCAAACATAGCCTTCACAATCTTAAACCATTAGCTCACAACTAGGTAAGGAAATTCTCCCTACATCAAGAATTCCAATTATCAAGTATGATCCAAGAATGACAACTAATTTCTTCTAAGAATATTGTTTTAATTATGGAATGCTAGGCCATAAAGTAAGAAATTGTAGAACTAGTAATTTTTCTTGTTATGAAAAATCACATTATTCCCAAGCAACTAAGCATTTTTCAAAAAAATAATAGAGTAGGACAATATGTTTGGAAACCAAGCATAGAAGAGCTCTTCTCATACAATTAGCTTGAAATAGCTCTTGTAGCCTAGTAACATGGTTTCTTGACAGTGGGTACTCTCAACATATGTCTGATAATAGATCAACATTTATCACACTAAAATCCTTTAATGAAGGGAAAGTAAGCTTTGGTGACAAAGGTAAGTTTATGGCAAGAGTTATTAGCTTAGTTAAAATTCATGATGATTTTCCTAAAGTTCATTATGTTTATTTTGTTGATGATTTACATTATAACTTACTAAGATTAGGATAGTTTTCAAGAGAATGTTATAATATCTATTTCATCAATGAGAAATGTATATTAGAGAATAAAGAAAAAAAATTTTAAAGCTTATGTTACTTGAGCTAGAAATAATTTATATTCTATAAATGAGTAGCCTCAATGTCTAATGCTTATTTCTAAGATCAGTAGCAATAGGTTGTGGCACCAAAGACTAGGACACTCCTTAGGGAAGTCATCTAGAAGAGGTATATTATGCATGCCAACATGGTAAGCAATCTAGAGTTATCTTTACGCTTGTGAATTTTCATTATAAAGATAAGACCTAAATTACTACATATGGATGTTGATGAGTCATCGTTGGTTGGCTGCATTTATGATGCCTTGTGGATGAGGCCCCATCGATGCATCTCACCCTATGTCAACAAGGCCTCATTGATGTAGTGTTTGTCCATTGCCTATAAATATGCACCTACCAGGTACATTTATCGAGAGTCTAGATTTTAGTAATAGCGAAGCGCTTGAATTTTTTCCATTTAAAAGTTAGAATTTTTTCCCTTGAGTGCCCATAATAGGAGTCATTGGATGTACAAATCTTTATTCAAGCATTGTTGTACCTTAGCACGATAGTGTGTCCAGCAATAAAGATGAGTTTTTTGATAAATCTTGCTACACTTTGGATAGTTTAGCTATTTTATTTATGCATATAATGTTTTCAATTATTTATTAGATTAGTTTATTAAACTTCTTTTATCTACTTTTTGAGCACCAAAATATAAAATACAAAATGATAAAAATCAAATGCTTTAGTTACACTTAACCATATCAACGTGCATCACAAGTGTAATTAGGAGGACAATGATTGACCTTAAGGCTATGTTCACTTCCTAAAGTGCTACTGCATTGGAAATGATAAAGTTCATGGAATTTGACCGGATCACATGTGAATGCTTTGTGATTCATATGGTTGGCCATAGGGGTACCTTGTTGCTCATCGTTACCATCGTTTCTAGGGACTTTGTTTGTGGAATGTGCACTATTTAGGTCTAAGTGAATAACACTAATATTGTTGTACAAACCTAAAGGTCAATAACATTCCCACTATACATAAATTATAAAAGCACATTAACAATTTCATTTTGTTTCATTTTACAAAATATCTTCTTCTTCTCGTAAGCCTAAAATACTAAACCACTGTTCCCATAGGAATGCAAGGTGGTATACATCCGTCTAGATGAGTTTGTGCTAAATTTCACTTCATCCTACATTAGGATGAACAGATGTGATGGCATGATATGGAGGGCAATGTCATTTTGCCCTTCATAGATCTATGCCTAGAATGCTATTTAAAACCCTTATTAAGTTGGGCATAGCATATCTTCACGAAGTGTACGTTGTGGATGGATATGACACTCAAAACTATTATCCCACTGAAATACAACGTAAGTAAGAGAAATATTAGGAGAGACTACATGAATTCACAAAGGGAAAACATTACACTAACCCCTTGTTCCTAATAGATTAAGAGGACAATGAGGATCCTCCCTTGGAAAGTTCTCAACATGAAGATTCTCCACCTCCTATTACTAATGGAAAAGGTATAAACTTGACCTTGTGATCAATTGTTCATAAACCAGGTTCAAGAACTCAATTGAATTGCAATAACAAGGGATCTAATGATGGTGATTGTAAAAAGAGTAAGAGTGGTGATGGACACCATGGTGGCAATGGTGGTCCACTTTCCTATTCATCCTTTTCATTTGATTCTAAACATTCCTCTTCATTTAATGGTTCTCATGGAAGCCACCATCGAAACAACTGTGAGGAAGGTGATTAATGAAATGATAATGATCATGAAGGCTATCAAAATTGAAGGGATGGTCAAAACCATCATCAACATCATCAACATAGTGATGATGATGATGAACCTTTACTAGTGACTTGAAGTATGCTTAACATTATGATAGTAGTGAAAATCCTAACCAGGCATATGAAGGATAGTTGGATCAAGTGCCTAGATATGAATAATATTCCAAGATTTGAGTGGGGATATAATTTTGATCTACAGATACATCTACAAGCTTTTCAAGATGCTTGTGCCTTATAGAGCATCAAGAATGAGTGGTAGAAATTCAAGCTTTTCCCAAGGACACTCATTAAGAAAGCTAAAATTTGGCGTCAATGCTTAGAACCAAAATCTATCTGAAGATGGAGTACAATGTTAGAATTGTTCAATGACAAATATCAAACATACTTTAGAGTGTCTAATCTGAGAAGGAAAATCCAAGGCTAGAAACAAGAAACACGAAAACCCTTGGATGCCACTATGGGATGATACTATTCACTCTTATATAGATGCCCTAGCCATGATTACTCTTAAAGAGAACAACTTTGCCACATCATAGATGGACTCAGAGTAGAAACAAGAACCCTTAGGGTGTATGCTGAAGGGAAGTTGTTTGAAATGAGAGCTCATCATATCTAAAGGCTAATTGAGTAGGTAGAAAAATAAGAAGATGAGCTATGAAAAAGGGAGAGTGCTAAAGAGTATAATAGGAACCCATCCATTAGAAAATGAGAGGATTGATTTTTTGATAAAGAGAAGTCCCTAGTTGATGAAGTGGTGAATAGAAAGACCTTGAATATCTAAAAATCTATTTTTGACATTTCAGCCAAGGTTGATAAGTTATGGGACTCTTTGGATGAAAAATTTCAAACTACTTTGAAGATTGCTGAAGAATCCAAAGAGCAAAATAGTGATCGTAATCATAGACAGTGAAAAGAAGTTAAACATGCCTACCAAAGAGGTAAGGGCAAAGCTGTTGTAGTAGAGGAAGTTATGGAATCTAACTTTAATGATGAAACTAAATGTGACATCTATCAATATGAACATCCAAAGGGATGCTACCCTATGATGTCACACTTACAAAAGTCTAGAGTGTACACATTAAATCCTTGCTTAGCATGTAGACAAGCTCCAAGATGATTACCTTATCCTCAAGGCAATCCAAGGCAGTTCCACCAATATCAACAAGTTTACTACCCAAGTGGATCTCCTTCACAACCTTATGAATAGTACCAATAGTGGTACCAACCACAATCATGGGGAATGCCATTGCCAAGGCAACAATACACTTTTATTCAACTAGATCCATGCAGGTACTATGTTTAGCAACCCATCTTCCCTAGAAGTTTGGCAAGTCATGCATCATTCCAACATCACTATTATCCTATAGAGTACCACAAAATACATTCACCATCTACTCGAGGAGAAAACCCATATTCTTATCCTTACCATCCTCCACATCTCTCTACACCTACACCTCAACTTTTAACCCAATTACCTCCAACTCCATCTATGCAAGGTAAGATTCATCCATAGCTGCAAAAACAAAATGCTACAAGGGTTGTACACTCACAACCAGTTTTTCAAGCAAGTGATTTAGATAATTGATCAAGGAAATGACCTTTCTTTTGACCCAACAGTCCTCTCTAGCTCTCACAAACTACTCTAGCCAATCATCCAACATCTGTAGCACTCTCATCCTCTACATTAAATACATTTGAGCATCCTTCAAACCAAGTACCATCTAGGATCCACATTATAATGCTAACTCATGTTGTTTCTAACTAGATCAAGGTAGAAAATTTTCTACAAAAAGATATAATATAGGAAGTCTACTCATCTTTCTACAAATTGCTAGACAAGAGCCATGCAAGGCTCTTCTTGACTCTAGTTTTGGAGGTAACCTTATCTTCCATGATATGTACAAGGCTTGGAATCTATCACCTCTTAAGAAGAGTAATATCCATCTAAAATTAGTAGATTAATTGATCACAGTCCCTTTGGGATTAGTAGAGGATATTGTGACCATAGTTTATGGGTGGTCCTATCTTGTTGATTTTTTGGTAATCAAGATGGACAACTACAAAAGTGACTTTCCCATCATCATGGGAAGGGCTTGGTTAAGCACGGTCAATGCCTAAATGGGTATAAGGGACCTATCTCTTGAAATATCTAAGGAAAATGAGTTAGGCAAAATTAAGAAGAAGTGTATTCCATGCATCACATATAGCAATAGTAGGTGCAACTGTATGCAAAAGATTTGATTAATCAAAAGCACATACATTAAGGCATGTAATCAGTGTGTGCAAGAAATTAATATTCAGAGGTATTTGTATGCAACAGCCACAAAGCAGGAGGGCACCTAGTGGCTAATAGTTGATTTAGATAGTAGCATAATATGCATGGAACCATCTAAGAGTTTAACTTATGCATATGTTGAAGGCATAGATAAAATTGAACAAGTCCATTTCCAACTCTCTAATGAAGATGGTGATAACTATTAGGAAGAATTGAAGATCCTTGATCACTTCAAGAAGGAGTCCTTAGAACTAAAAACTTTACCAATCATAATGGAGTATGCATTTTTAAAGAATGGTAAACTCATCATCATTAATTCCAAACTTGCTCTTGAACAAAAAGAAAAACTGTCAAAAGTGGTGAATAAATGGTCAACAACCTTTGCTTGGTCATATCTACTCTTAATAGGAATATATCTAAGGATATGCTAGCACTACATCTACACTGACTTGGCCATGAAGCCTAGAAGGTAGCCATAGAGATTACAAAAATATTAATGTGAACCATTAGCAAATATAGGAAGGATTGGAGCACAAAACTTAATTATGCTCTCTAGGCTTACGAATCAACTTGAAAACTTTCTATTGGATATTCTTCTTATGAGTTAGTATAGGAGAAACTTTCAACACTTCCAATTCAATTTGAGCTTTGTACACTCTCAACAGATTGTGATCTAAACCTTGACCTAAGTTTAGCACAAAATGAAAGATTGATCAATCTCAACATGCTAGACAAAAATTGCTTACTGGTCCTATCTTTGAATGAGGTGAACAATGCATTTAGCAATCAACACCACAACCTTAGAATTAGGAAAGTAAGGTTTTAACCAAGAGATAAGGTTCCCTACTAGAACCCCACACATGTACCTCAAAAAGCAAAATTTCAAACATTGTGGGAGAGACCTTATATAATTGATCTAAAATTTCCCTCTAGGACCATGATAATTTACAAACTTGATAGTTCAAATAAAAAGTAGCTGGTCAATATCTCACAAATTAAACCTTTCTTAGAACCAAGATTGGCCAGTGTAAATACCGTTTCAACTGATAGACATCCACATTCTATTTTTTGAATCTCCACCTTCCAACTCAATCATGGAGGAGATGGCTAGCCATGATGATCATTACCATGGCCTCCTAGTTTTTCTAACTTTTTGTTTTTTCATGTTTTTGATTTTACAATTTTTTGACATTTCAAATTTTTCTAAATTTTACACCATCTTTAGTACCTTTAAACTTTCTTACTTATTTTACACTTTCTTATGTATTTTACTTTATTTTGTTTCTTTTGTTTCTTTTGATTAAGTGTGATATTTTCTCATTTTTGCTAATAAATTTTCTTTTCTATGATAGGAAACAATGCTACAATTGCTGTTTTGGCTTTATGGTTATTTCTACATAGCTTTTGGCTTAACTACAATCTTATATTTCATATTTTCCATGATATAAACTGCTCAGTATACCTTAATCTTCATTGCATTCATACAATAAATTAATTTCTCTCCTTTTCAAAATCATGAACTTCAACATCCTCTTCTTATGGGTTCATACTATTCTTAGTCTTTTAAAATTTCATTTGATCCCAACTTCATCAAAAAATTCCCTATATTTTAAAAGTTTGATCAAAGTCAACAGTGGTCAAAAGTTACATCGATGAGACCTTGTCAATGTAGTACAAAAATACTATATATACCACCAAACACTTTGGAATTTTTTGCAATTTTCTCATAACACATGGGGAATTTTTGCAATTTTTCAGAGTCCAAAACCTTTGAAAGTTCATAACTTTCAAACTATTTGTACAAATTAGTCTATTTTTCAACTCTACATTTACTAAGGTAAGATCTTTATTGTGGTGACCACAAACCTTCAGGTTTTCAATGAAAATTTAAAAAAATTTCTAACTCCCCCAAGTGTTAGTAACCTTAATCATATATAAACATCAAATTTTTCCAAGTTAACCCTTCCAACAATATCCAAGATGATTTACCAATGATAAGGCATAAATAGAAATAACAATTAAGTTAATTAAATCAACCATTATCACAACTTAGTCAAGTGTAACTACCCTCAAGAGTTAAGTTATCCCAGTTTTTTTAAGGTTACACAATGATTTATAATCCATGGTTATATTGTGATTATAAATGACACCCAAACAAAAACATCTACAAGGAGGAGAACCTTCACAACCATGAGAGAAGTGACCTAGAGCTAGAAGTGGCTAGCAAGAACAAGGCCAAGAACAGCAAGAGGAAACCCATGCAATGGGACCTCTTTGTGAAGAGCCCAAAGTGGAATATGTTTGACAAATTCCAAAAGAAAAAGTGCCTATAGAAAAATTTCAATGAGGAGAAGTGCCTGGACCTATGCCAAGGCTTGAGGTCACTTTAACTCAAGCCTGCATAAACATCATTAAGTCTCGAGAGATCCAAATCAGTTCTTCAAAAGATGAAATTCAGGCCATTTTTGGACAATGCTCTAGAGGGTGTCAAGACATAATTGCAAGCCTCTCCCATGTGACCAATTATCACGTCTAGTGGGGAGTGGTACATGGGAGAGACCTATCTCTTCTAGAATAGCCGAAGACTAGTGTTCGCTGTAGAAATCAAGGATATTCAAGTGCCCTACTCAGTGGAGGCCATCACATAGGCGCTGGGGTTACCAAACATTGGAACACAATTGGCAAAGATATCAACAAAAGCTGATCCTAAGGTAAAAAGGAAGTGGACCTAGCAATGCTATAGGGTGGAATGTAAAAAGTATGGTGCACTCACAATGGCAAAGCGAATTTATTTCAAGATTGCAGCCTATCACCTCAATCCAATAATGAGGTCAAGTAAGGTGACTACTTTTTCTACTCAAGCATGCATCACTCTAAGAAAAAATTTTCCCATAAACCTTCCACAACTAATTTATTTGAAGATCTATAAGAAGAATGAATGTGGAAGGAAGACCCTGCCCTTTCCATACCTTATTAGGAAATCTTACAAGAGGGTAGTATATTGTTTGCCATTCAAATGGCACTCTCAAGCATGCTCCCTTAGCCTCATGGGCTAAAATCATGAAGGATAAGATACCAACAACCACTTAAGAAGAGGAGCTACCACCACCATCACCCACTCAGGAAACCACACCAGAGGCTGATGCAACACTTGAACATCTAGAAAAAATCCATGAGCAACTCTTGAGAAAATAAGAGTAGCAAGCAAGAACGAATGGGGTGGATCCATCTATTTGTTGGCTAGCAAAGAGTCACCTTAATGAAGTGGCATGAATAGTTAGCTAGATGGAGAAGGGTGGTTCCATTTTCTATGCCCAAAGAACATAGTTATCTTTAAGGTTAGATCCTAATGCTAGGGAGGTGATGGTGTCATTAGCAACACATCATCTATTCCAGAAAACTCTAAGAATGCTACCACATTCTTGGTAAGGTTAGAGGAAGGTGAACAGGCAACTATCTTGGTGATGTAGCACCAAGGGTAGGAGATAATGGTAGAATTCATTGTTGACTATGTAGCTGAAGCATTAAATGCACCTACAGTGTTTGTACTAGATGTATCTTCACTCTTAGATGTGCAAGCCTTCGTAGGCATTGTCAATGAAAAATTGAACATAGCACAGCATCAACAACTACTAGAACAACTAGTAGGAACTAGGCAACTGACTCTAGATATCTTTGATCTTTCAAAGAACGTCATTGCAACCTAGTTGGAGCTGCTGAATGCAAGGAGCAGATGCATCATTTTGAAGGGGCAACTAGAAATAGCCCAAGAGCAAAATCAACACTTGACTATGGAGGTTGCTGAACTTTATGCCCGACTTGTAGAACAAACAATCCTCATCCCATCAATGAGAATAGATGAAGCTATCAAATATCTTTAAAATTGATTTAAAAAGGCTAAGGAGGAAGTGGTAATGACCATCTTCAGACAATCCATGGAAAAAGCTAAAATGCGTTAAATCAAAAAGGACTTGAATCAGATGTGCCAACAAAATGAGGCATTGATCGTGCAAAATCATCGCCTATGAAATGTTGATGCTTAGAGAGACCAAATGTAAAAATTCATTCATCAATAGTAGGAGCAGCTTGCCAAAGTCAACACTGAACTAAGGAAATTGGCCATAGAGAACAACAATTTATTAATGAAGGAGGTACACACCTTACGACAAAAGTCTGCTACCAAAATTGCCACCTGGAAGAACAAAGCTCTTAATTTTAAGAAATTGAAAAAACACTACAGGGACTACATTGGTATGCAAAAGGAAATTAATGAGAAAGAAATCTAGATGGAAATGGCTAAACTTAATGGAGCCCTCCAGTAACTTTAATAAGGAAGAGAGATGTGGCAGCCTATCCTCTATGGGATTGATGCCTATAACAAAGCAAAGATCTACTTAAAGGAGTTGCAGATTGAAGAGATGATAGAGTATATGGAATTGGCCTATCTCTATTACACAAACTTGGTAATGTTGATATTTAGATGACTATGGTTAGAATTGGAGAAATAGGTTGCTAGCTCAGATCTACTATACAAGGTTGAGTTCAAACACCACAAAGACACGAAGAAAAATCTTGAGATTCCTAATGCTAAACTCAAAGTCCTCAAAGGCTAATTCACAGATTAAAGATCCACCATTGAGGAACTAGCTAGATGGATAAATGACTACCATGAGCTGAAGAACATAGTGTGAGCATTCAACATTGAATGTAAACAGTTCACTACCTGGTTCATCAATGTCAAGGAAGTATTTCCAGTAATCATGTATCCTAGGGATGTGCCTATTCCAACCAACATTAGGAAAGCTATGTGGATGGTGCATGATCCCAAGAGTAAGGAGGAGAAAATGAAAGCGCTTCTAGTTACTTTCTGCCTCCCACCTAAAGTTGTAGCAGTTGCAGGACAACCACAACCGTGTCAACCACTATCGGTGCACGAAGCCAATGAAGGTCCCTTGAAGCCTCAAGAACCACCACCATGTACCACCATTTGACCTTCTCCAACAAACTTTACATCATCAAGGAACATGTTGTCTGATTTTTAAAGAGTTGTATCATGGTGTTCAATTTTATGTCTTGAACACCACCATTTTTTGTAATGTGTTGATTTGTACACCTGGGAACTCCATTTTTTGTCAAGTTAGTCAAGTTTATTTTGTTGAATGAAAAGTCAATCAATAATCCCATACCTTTCCAATTTTGTAAAAGAACTCAAGGATGAGTTTTCATTTAGTTATGGGGGTATGATGAGTCATGTTGGTTGTCTGTGTTGATGAGGCCTTGTCGACATAGTCGATCATGTTAATGACGTCTCATCGACAAGGCCCCATCAATGCATCTTGCCTTGCATCAGCAAGGCCTCATCGATGCAGTGTCTATCCATCACCTATAAATATGTACCTACTATCCGCATTTATGGAGAGTCCAAATTTTAGTAGTAGTGAAGCTCTTGCATTTTTTCCATTCAAAAGTTAGAATGTTTTTCCGCAAGTGCCCATAGTAGGAGTTATTGAGTGTATGGATCTTTGTTCGAGCATTGTTGTACCTAAGCAAGACAATGTGTGTGGCAATAAAGATGAGCTTTCTGATAAACCTTGTATCACTTTAGATAGATTAGCTATTTCATTTATGCATTTAATGTTTTCAATTATTTATTAAATGCTTTCAATTAATTATCAAATATTTTCTACTTATTACATTAATGAGACAATTAAGTGTGATAGATTACATGCATAACATGTATTCACTTGGTAATCCTAGTAGCGTTATTGCTTGGTATGCTCAGTAGCGTAGTGTTTGGTCACCCAGCAGTGGATACATGGGTTCAAGACTTGTACAAAACGTGAAATGGATACTTATGTTAAGATTAGTTAAATGATTAGTTAATTAAACTCCTTTTATATACATTTCAAGCACCAAAATATAAAACACAAAATGATAAAAATTGGATGCCTTAGTTACACTTAACCATACCAACATACATCACAAGTGTAATTGGGAGGACAATGATTGACCTTATGGCTAGATTCACTTCCTAAAGAACTAGTGCACTGAAAACGATAAAGCTTGTGAAATTTGATGAGATTATGCGTGAATGCTTTGTGATTCGTATGGTTGGGCGAAGGGGTACATCGCCGCTCATCAAATGTCTATGAGTCCTTCAATATAGCTAGTTTTCATGGTAGTAAATATTTCTTTTTCATTATTGATGATTATACTAGAATTTCATGGCTAACATGTCTTGAGAAAAATTCTAATGTATTTAAGTGTTTTAAGGCATTTAAAAGTATGGTTGAAATTGAAATAGGGCTTAAAATCAAAGCTATTAGAACCAACAATGAAGGTAAGTTTACATCAAATGAGTTTTATGATCTATGTGGAGTTTCAAGTATCTTGAGATAGTTCTCATTAGTTAGAACACCTAAGGAAAATGGTGTTGTAGAGTAGAAAAATAAAACTATAATTGAAATGATTTAATTAATGATGAATGAGAAGAATGTACCAAAGTACCTATGAAATAAGACAACCAAAAGTACATCTATATCTTACTCTTGAAGAACTTCACATAACATTGAAACATACTATTGAAGATGAAATGTTTCATATTCTAAAAATTAGAATAGCCATATAATGAATTTTGAAGTTCTTTTCAGTGCATGATGTAGACATCTATTATGCCATCATTCAACAATTCTCTCCACCCATGTTTATATAAAGTCCTAAAAGAGTATCGTGTGACAACATATGGGGCAAATGATATTTAGAAGCTCTTTCTTGTCAAGCATACTAGAGACAAGCAACTAAATCACTCTATCAATTATTGTACAATCATCCATTGGGATTTTGGAAACAACATTATCATCGACTATAAAATGGAAATATTAGATAATAAAGTGAAATTGTATTTCACCATGATAATTTCATACATAACATAACATATTGAACACCAATATCAAGTTCAGTTACTTGTTGCTTTATGGAAATTCTTCATCTCATGGATTATTTGTTCTTTGTTGTACTCATTAGAAACAAATAATCTCTTGGCTACTTTGGGTGTACCCATATCATTTAGATCTATTACACACATTGACAATAAGGACATTGTAGAATAAGTTTCAAAAAATAATAAAAATTTGAACAAATAGATAAAATGTACAACTTCATATCATTATTAGGATCTTTTGTGATGTTGCTTCTATCAAGGTGAATATTTTTAGCTACCAATGCATTCCTTAGAATGCATATTTTAGCATTTAGCACAACAATTTCATCATCCATTTTCTGATTTTGAACAATAAGATTATTCATGTAACTATTTTCATTTGCCACATGCATCTCGATTTTTGTATTTGGTGCATTATACTCTACAAGGAACCAAGACTTGTCACCTTTTAGCTCCTCCACACTATTCCAATGTTTTACATTGCTTTTGGTGTATTGACATAAATCACAACCACATTATCTAGCTTAGCTTCAATTGCTTTCAAAGAACACTTCTCATAATGGCATACATCTTGCAAAGAAGGTTTATCTTCTTTGACATCAAATGAGCTTTTAGGCCTGTTAGTCAACAATGCATTCCTAAAAATGCTTTTAGGCTCCAACTTCACTATATCCTGAAGTTGTGTAGAGGTAACCTGTATGTTATATTTTTGCAATAATTTACTTACAATAATTGGAAAGTCAAGAGACTTTTTAACATCATTAAGCTGACATTCCCTTCCATGCCTCCTCATTTTAGATAGTATGGTCACTGGGATATCAAAAAAAAATACCTATTATCCAATGGCCACATGAGTAAAATTGAATTATTAAAAATCTTGACTTTAATAATTTTTATTGAAAATAAAATCCACTGCATAAATTTTCAAAGCAACAATAACTCCAAATAGCAACTCGGTTTGCTATATTTTTATCAAATGATTGGGCTTACCGAATTATGTGATTTTCACTTTTCTTCCACCAACATTCCTTAATAGCTAGCTCACTACTACATGAAACTTGTATTATATCTACAAGATCATTTACGTTGAAGGTGAAATTCTGGCCATGTATAGTGGCTTGCAAAGTATTTACCCCATCTGAGACACCATTAGTCAACCATTCATAAAAATTATAAACAACATTTTTATCATAGTAGCCTTCCATTGTCATCTAATTATAGATTCCAATTTTTTTCTTTAATTTTTCAGAAAGGACTAACATTTCTAGCAACTTCAAAATACTTTGAACATTACATTTACAAACCAAAGAAATAGCTACAAATTCAGAAATTAAATAATGACTAGAATAATATAATACAAACATAATTGATCAACAAATGTATTACTATATTTTTAACATAACTACAATTCAAAAAATACAACTACTCACATGGAAGATCCCTTTGGATATTCACTTTAGCTTTTACTACACTCATGATTGTATAGAACTTTGACAACTAGAACTGTTATGAAGTGAATTTTTCACAAACAATTAGATAGTTGTAGCTATGCTGCATTAAAATTAACATAATTAGCACATGTTGAAGCAGTTGTTATGTTGTAGCACACAAAAACATTTACATGTCATGCACATGAAGATATTGATATTCCATCAACCCACTATAAACTATATTGATATTGATATTATTAGCACATGTTGAAGAAGTTTACATGGCATGCATAGGAACTTATATAAACTTTTATGAAACAGTGCTACTTGTAGGTAGAAAATTGCTCACACTGGACAGTGGACTGCAAGCTACAAGTCTCTCACAATTTCTAACCAAAACAAAATTAAAACAATGCTATGAGACAGTGGATAAAAGTATCCTTGTAGACAGTAATTCAGAGGCAACCACGATCCCCAGTACAATCACATTTTAAATCCAAAAAATACATATAACAGTGCTACAAGATTGCAGGTAGCAGTTTCCTTGCAGTAACTAGCTCAGCAGAATGCTGTCAGACTGCAAGGTATAATTCACTGGCAAACTGTAAACTAGAGAAAAATAGCGTTATTAAACTACGGAGAGCAGTTCACTTGCAGTAATAACATTGTTAGTAGGCTGCAATGGCAGTTCACTAGCAGGTCACTAATGCTAGCAGATTACAAGCCACAATGTGTCACATTTCATAATGCGACTTCATGGAGGTCATATTTCACAAAAGGACACTTTTTAAAAATTATCGTAAACACATAAAAAATTGTTTCTGAAAACCACAAATAGATTCTACTGGAAAATTGATTAATCTATGGTCAATGGATTCTACTACAAGAAAGAATTTTTTTTTTCAAAATACAAGAAAGATTCCGACTCAATAAGCAACGTTCAGAAATTCAGAAGGGAAAGCGTATTACCTTTCACCCAGAGGCTATGCATCAAAAGAATCCGATTCGTGGAAGCGAGGAATGGAGGATTCGTGAGTCTGAACGTGAACGTGTTGGGTACGTGTACCTCAAAAAAAAGTGGGGACGGGTTCGTAGCCGGGGATGTGATAGAGAAAATTTAAATATATTAATTTTTTTAAAAAATTAAATCTCATATATCATATAAAAATATCATNTGAATAATTTATAAAATGAATTTTTTAACAATGCAAAAATTTATTCTTGTTTTTATCATTTATGTAGGATGCATCTTCTTCTAAAAAAAATTGGTCAACATATTTTTTCATTTATCGGATCAAAAAAAATAGTCTAACTCCAAAAAGAGTTGAAAAATTAGTATCTCTTCATAGCATGATTAGATTGGAAGAAAGAAAGGAAATAAAATATAGGCAATCACCTACTCTTTGTTGGGATGTTAAATCTACTGACATAGTTAATATTTCTGGAGCAATGAATCTTAATATTGATGATTCAATCCTTGATTAAGATGATTACCATGCAAATGATATTAATGACATAGAACAAAATGANATTTTATAAATTATTCAAAACTTCATCAATAAACAAACTCATTTGAAGCTTAAGACCTAATAGCCTATTAATCATGGTGTTTAAAAAATGCATGATATATAAAACATCACTATTTCAAGTTTTCAAATCACATTTCATAAATTAATTAAGAAAATTAATACATATTAATATTTGTTATATGTTTAATAAAAAATTTGATCTAAGAAAGAAACTTCACTCCTAAAGAAATCTAGGAGTATCTCCACCATGCAAACTCCCCATCTAGCTGGATCTTCTTCAACTATTCCATCCATATCAAGTATAACATCTTCACATTTAAATGCTTTTGTATGTCCTTTAGTAAATTAAAGCCATTCTTTTCTAATTACGCTAGCCTTACAAGGTGAATGTAATCGGTTAACATATTCTAAAAAACCTATTCTTACATCAAAATCGTCACAAGGCCTTGTTGGATTTTTATCTAATATTTAATGCATATGCAGCCATATGCAATGGGGTATTTGTAACATTCCATCTTTATATAGAATCAATGAAGTAACTGAGCATTATAAAAATCAAAGAGCTATCAATTTCTATAACATATTTTCATAAATTACATAAATTTTTCCTAATGCAGGTGTATCTTTATCAAAATAAAAGATGAAATCAACAATAGGTTGTGCCATTAGGAAAAATATTGCTATATTTTCATAGAAAACTAATACCAAGCATATAAGCCAATAAAGTTTATCAGATTTTTACAGCAGGAATCCCTTCCCCACCACCATTTTCATAGAGCTCTATCTGCTTCTGCACTGTTAATAATGCTCTCGGCACGTTCATGACACATTTTGGACTTATGGGCTCGCTTTACAAAGTTGGGATAGTAGGAGATGTTGACTAGGGCTTCCTAAAAAGATTTGGGAAGGATATGGTGCTGAAATTTTGTTTGAACTTTGAACAAATGTATGCTTCGACTATTCTGTATGCACGCACTTGCAGAGGGAGAGAGGCCTGAAAGCAGTTTTGTAACCAACTGATTCCCTTCCCTCACAGGTTGTACATTAATGACTGGCTGGAATGATGGCCACAGATTGTGCATTTATGATTGGCTGGAATCACGACCGTCACCGTTACGCAACATGAGATGGCCATGGCCCATGAATAAAAATACGAAACCAATCCACTAAATAAAAATCTTTTCTCTAAAATCATCTGAATAAACTAAAACGAAAAGTAAAGATCAGGTAAATCTAAGCAAAATAGGCAACTCAATTGATACGAAAATCCACTAAAATCCACTACTAAAGATTAGACAGGAATGTGTTCTCACACAAACTGGAAGAGCAAAACCGAAGAGGAAGAACAAGGGATTTCGTGCTCACGAATCACAATAGAGATGGAGAGAAATCTTTACACCAACGAGGGAAAGAAGCGGAAAATAACAAGTGAGAACCAAGAGCGAACGTTCAGCAGAAAAATTGTGCACTAAGATTACAAAGGTAAAGCATGTAGCGCTCGCATTTAAAAAACGAAATAAATATCATCCAAATTTTTTAAGAACAAAAACTAGAATTAAGGATGAACCGCTCGCAATGCGTGCTTACGCAGGCTTGGCAAACCCATCCAGATTCCGCCAGAAGGATCGATTTTCTGAAAAATATGGAATGATAAAAAATATAGAAACTGAAAAATATAGAATAATAAAGTATAGAATGATAGATGTGCAGCGCATTCTGTAAAGGTAACAACTCATTCTCTAAGCATCAACAGATAAATCCGATAAGGCAAGTCTCCTACCCAGTCACCCAAATCAGACTGGGCAGACGAGACCCTCATCAAAAAAAATGTTCATTGTTTCTTGGTCATTGCCTGCAAACGAAAAACTGAAAATGAGGTTTGTGATAGGAAATGCATTGTTCCACATACGTGGTTGCGCTCGTCCTAACTTTTCCCTGAGAAACAAAGCGTTTGGAGAGTCTCCAGAAGCATCCAAATCCCTATCAATGGCGGAATAGGAGGAGCATCAAAAGGTATTGGACACGGATGCAACTATCAATGGCGGAATAGGAGGAGCATCTGTAAATAAAAGGTATTGGACACGGATGCAATTTGCAGCAAACAGGTAAGATTTGACGCGATTTGCAGTAAAAATAGGTAAGATTTTACTCGACAATGAATGTTCTCGTTGAGAGTTGAAAAATCAAACGAAAAATTATAATTTACGTACCCAATGCGGATTTTACACGCTTCTGTACGCGTGCCCGAATCCACCGCGAACGGTTCGTGAGATTTTCTTGGGAATCGCGAATCTCCGGCGCATAGCCCAGAGGCAATAGTTTGCAAATGCACACAGGACCCAATTTGCAAATGCTCAATCGCAACTTCCCCCTAAACCAAAGCTCCAACTCTAGAACGATACACTCACCTGTAACTTTTTTAAGTTCCAATACATACTTCAACATCGTTTGTTCATTTCAATGTTGTTTTTGCCGCCGCATGTTTTCAGCCAATGATGCACGCTTTCAACCAATGATGCATGCATGGGCGTTCGTATGGGCATTCACTGCCTAAATAAGAACAAGGATATCCTTTGCTGAGTGTATGCAGGCTTGCTCCACTTCCACTGCCACAACGCACAATTTCACGTGAACCAAGTAAAAAGAAAAAAAAGAAAAACTTGAAATTGGACTGCTATATTTGTCAGATTTTCCTGCAATAATACAAGCCGTGTCAGATTTTACCCACGTGCCCAAAAAGGTGGATTTCTGGTAATTCCA
>MNCI01036755.1:374251-406601 GCA_015680685.1 Gnetum montanum | reverse complement strand
TCATTCTATCTTTTTTGTGAGGAATCCAAAAAGTCACGATATGAAGCTGGTCACACACACCCCCACCCCCCGCCTTAGGAAAGAGTCCAAAAAGTCACAATACTGTAACGCACCTGCCCCAGGGGAAAGAGTCCAAAAAGTCACAATATTGTAACTGTTAATATCAATAGAACGTCACCGCCCCCGACCCCGCCCCCGAAGAGTCCAAAAAGTACAGATCCATCCCTCTTTGGAAAGGAAAATGATGCGTCTGGCATCTTGCTCTTCTACATCCCTTCTTGGCCTTGGCCTTGGCTCTGGCTCGGCTTTTTCCAAGCTTTCTCTAGCGACAGGAATGCTGATATGCTCATCCAGCCTTTCCTGCCGTGTGATAAAACCCGTGTACTGGAAAAAACACTTATTACACCTTTTCGGTTTACTGATATTATTTATATGTCGGATTCTCTTCTGGAGCTACTGTTTGAGTTGAACTTAATGGTGGGCTCTGCTTTGGGGTTGGAATCTCAGAATTTAATAAACCGCGTATATACGTTTCCCTGCAATAAAAAATTATATTATTTTACGGTTTTTACCGGTAGACACTGTGATTTCATACATTTTATTGAAAAAAATAAACGATATAATACCGTTTCAATTTTCAAGCACCATATATACGTTACTATAAGCGTCAAATTCCAGGACTCTGCAGAAAGAAAGAAAGTTACAGTAGCGGGAAGCTCAGCAAAGTCACGATGACCGTATCCATTAAACTTTCTTTGCTCTGGTTGACCATGATCACATGATGATCCTGCCATGAATTTTAGTCCTTGCTTATATCATGCTGCTGGAAATTAATGTTCTGAAGCACAGGCATGCACATCAGAGAGCCACTTATTGGACTGATTTGCAGACTTTTGCAGTCTGCAATTATGCCCTGAAAGCAGGGCAGGCCTCACTTTCTCCCATTTGATTCTGCAGTAGCACTGTAGAATAGCTGCAGAATGAGGGGGGCCAGATTTCAGCCACGAATCTGCCAAAGTTTTTCCATTACCTGGTGAACTACAAATCCTAGCCATCACCCATCCCATCCCATCTTATCTCATCCCATTCTCATGCTACGAGAACCCACCAGGGCAACAACAATAAAAACCTAGTTGCTTGGTGTTCTGTTTTCTTGCAAATTCTCAGTTACGTCCTTGTTAATTCAGCCATGCTTGCTCTTGCTATGGTTCTTCTTCAGTGGGGAGCAGCCATTTTGAGCCTTTGTGCTCCAGGTAGTATATCTCTGGCTCTGCACTGGAAAGAAGCCCAAGAGAGGGATAGGATAACCCAGCTACCTGGCCAGCCCAGTGATATTAAATTCAGTCAGTATTCAGGATATGTGACTGTGAGGGAGAAGCCAGGCAGGGCCCTGTTCTACTGGCTCACTGAGGCCACTAGAAATCCATCTGCCAAGTCTCTCATACTTTGGCTTAGTGGGGGGCCAGGCTGCTCCTCGGTGGCCTATGGTGCAGCAGAGGAAGTGGGTCCTTTTCACATCAGGCCTGATGGCAAGACCCTGTATTCCAATCCATATTCCTGGAACAAGTGTAAGTGGAAAACTTTTTCTGTAATTTGAATGTTGTTGCTGTTTTCCACTGAAGTTTTTGAGTGGTGAAATGCAATGAAGGATTTTTTGGGGAGTCACACTTGTCCATATTTATGGAACAGTTTTAAGAAGCCAAAATTTCTTGAATTCTAACGGTGTTGGCTGCTTTCCAATCTGTGTTGCAGCCAAGAAAAAAGTTATTGATTGTTTGGGCTGCAATAACCTCGGCTTTATGTAGTTGCACTTCTTTTTATCATTTTCTTTTATCAACTTTTATGATGCTTGACTGTTTTCCCACATGAATTTCAGAAAAGCAAAACAAGTTTGTTTGACGGTTAAGGTCTTGTTTTTGCTGTTGCAGTGGCCAACATCTTGTTCTTGGACTCACCTGCTGGAGTGGGCTTTTCCTACACCAACTCCACTTCGGATCTATATAATTTTGGGGATCAACAAACTGGTGTGCTGGAAAAATCTTAACTTTTTACACCATGGATGGTTACACTGTTGTTTTTTTAACATATGTATTCAAGACTTCCAAGTAGTCACTTTGAGCAAGTAATGTAAATTGATATTTTGTATTGTTGTGCCTTCGTTGGCATTGCAGCTGATGATGCATACTCTTTCTTAGTTAACTGGTTTGAGAAGTTTCCGCAGTATAAACACAGAGACTTCTACATAATGGGTGACAGCTATGCAGGTTAGTGAGTTGTTTTGGACCTTAAAAATTTACTCTAGAGCTTTTGATTTCTAGTTACGTCTTGTAGGTTGCTCAATATCAGTCACTCTGCATCACTTTCTTGGTGTTTAAAGAGCCTAATGTTTGGGTAAGTTGACTAGGGTGCCAGGCGTCAGTCTTGCATAATTATCCTAGCCATATTTCATTTAGATGGGTTTGGCTTTCTTGGTTTTTAAATTTTCTTTCTTCTTGTCAATGCAACGTTAAATATTCAATTATATTGAAGCTCTAGATTTGCTAATTAAATAAAGTACTTTTCAGATTCCTGCAAACTTGGAGTGGGATTCTCTATCCGCCAGGATTTGATAATATTTTCAGCTACCTATTGATACCAATCTAGGGAGTGTCATTTGGAGTAGGTTAAGGTGCTCATTTCTCAACTTAAAGACCTGGGTTTGAGCATAAGCACAGCCACTCAAAAAGATTAGGCCTTTTCTTATCTACCGACCCTCTCAGGAACCCTGCCTAGTGGAATAAGCACTGTGATGATAATCCTTTTTTACTGATACCAGCCTGACTTTCCCCTTAAATGTTCTGTTTCTAAAGTTTTATTTTATTTGGAAGATTTGCTCGTGCTAATTTATGTGTCATTGCTCTCTGATTTCCCGCTAGACAATGGTTTGATTATCACCGTGATTTTGTTTGACACTGTTCTTTTGTAGGTCATTATGTTCCACAGTTGGCACATGTGGTGTACAAGAAGAATCTTGGTCTTAAGAGTCCTATTATTAATTTTAAGGGCTTTATGGTACGTGATAAACTTCTTAATTAAATACTATAATACTAAACTTCTTAATTAAATACTGTAATATTGTAAACTTGATAATAACATTTGCAGGTTGGCAATGCGGTTACTGATGACTACCATGACTTAGTAGGAACTTTTGAGTATTGGTGGTCGCATGGGTTGATATCAGACAGTACTTACAAGTTGTTAAACGAAAAATGCGATTTTGATTCAACTCAACATCTTTCGGATGAATGTTCCAGAGTTTGGAATATCTCTCAGCGGGAGATAGGAAATATAGATACTTCCAGTATTTATACAAAAACATGCAATAGCTCTGGAAATCAAAGGCTTAAGCTATGGGGTCCCCATGTAATTTCTTTTACCATTTCCATTTCCTTGCTTGGTTTCTGTCTAGTCCTAGGATTAAAAAATAAAAATAAAACTCAATTCATTTACATAACTTGTGAATACCCATGAGTAGCTTCTGACTTCAAAATTTTTTGATTTTTGATAATAAATCTTTTATAGTTATAAGCATCTGTTGACATACACATCCACACATACACAATTTCTGTCTTTTCAGTTTTTGGATTTCTTTTTTTAAAATTGGATTTTGGTCTTTTATTTTTTATCTACATATCCTGTTAAACTAAAATTTTCTTAGGATTCATGTTTTCTGATTCGTTATGTTGAGTTTTCAAAGCTTAACATATACATACCATTTTCCAGCCTTGGAGAATTTATGCCTATGACCCTTGCACTGAAAGATATTCTGCGGCTTACTTTAACATCCCAGAAGTACAGAGGGCACTGCATGCCAATGTTACAGGAATCCCGTATCCTTGGACAACTTGCAGGTTCAATAAAAATTTTTAGACATTATCTATATTTAGGAGTGCATTATATTCCAATGATAATTTGGGAACGTTGTTTTTATTTTCTCCTTTTCCAATTTTTAAAAGTGACGTGATTGATACAAACTGGAAGGATTCACCACGGTCAATGCTCCCTATCTACGAGGAGCTGATAGGAGCAGGCTTCAGGATCTGGGTAATCAGGTATTCATAAATTACTATAGCTGAAATGCGGAGCTCTGAACCATGTTAAGTAAAAGAGAGTTCTTCAAAGGAAAACAAGAAAATATATGCATTTATTTAAGTTTCAATTTACCAACTCTGACTTCGTCATAAACCTTGTGCAGTGGGGACACTGATGCAGTAGTCCCATTGACAGCAACCAGATATTCAATAAATGCTTTAAATTTGACAACATTAGTGAATTGGTATCCTTGGTATGATAAAAATGAGGCAAGTAAATTCTAACGGTTGTTTTTCTCTTGTTGACAGTGAAGAAATTTGTATATAACTGATAAAAAGAAATTGTTTTATTATGCAGGTAGGAGGATGGACACAAATATACAAGGGCCTGACACTGGTGATCGTAAGAGGGGCAGGACATTTAGTGCCTCTTCATAAGCCTCGATCTGCATTCATAGTCCTCAAAAGCTTCCTGGGAAACAAGCATATGCCAGCACTCTAATGGAGTTCATCAGTCTTGCAGAAATGGCTACTGACAATCTCTTATGTTTTGTTATCGTTATGTCTTTATCTCAATTATGTCAATATTATTGCAATTTCAGATAAATAATGAAAATTGTAGATTTTGCCAGTGACAAGTAAATTTTAATTGTTGGGAGGTATTGTTCAGTCATTTATGAGATGACACAGACGTCTTTTATAAGTGCTCCTGTCTTACATGGGCAGCAAATTTGTTTGCCGATATCCATCATCATTGTATGCCTCGAATAATAGAAAGGTGACAGAAAATAGTATGTTGAAAGGTATGGTTATGGTCCTGTGAAATTCAATCTGTAATGTGTTATTTCATATATATTTAATGGAGACCTTTCATTTTGCAGATATCTGGGTCAAAACCTAGATATTTTACTGGTTATATATTCATCGTCTTTTCCCGAATTTTTAAGTTTTGGGTTTGGTATTTTTTCTAAAAAATAAAAAAAAACCCATATCTGCTGATAGAGCATGTATGGTTGTACTCTTCATGCTATGAATCAGATTTTATTTTTTATTGGAGTGATGGTAATGTATTTATTTCTTAAATTTTAAGACTTGGGTTGGAATCTGGATACAGCCATTTGAAATAGGTTAACCTAAGTTTTTTGCTTGTCCACTGACCTTCTCAGGACCCAAGGTAAGCATTGAGCTTCCAAGTGCCTTTGATCATCCACTAGCCCTCCCAAGACCTTGCCTTAATAAAATGAGTATTAAGCTTCCAAGAAAATATCTTTTTTTTTTAAATTAAAAATAAAGTATTAGAGAATGAATGTGAACTGATTGCTGAACCAGGTGACATTTTGCAATGTGCAGCAGGAATCATTACATGTTGGCATCTTTTGTCTTGTGGATGACAGATGCCTAACGGTGCTCAATAATTGGACCAGTTTCCAATAGGGCTTGCCAGTGGTGGTTGTGGAATAATTGCAACAACTTTTTGTTTACATAGAACAATTTCATTGACTGTGGAATAGGGATAACAAGTCCTTTTTCAATGTGCATTATGGGTTTACCCGGGCCTTATATCCAAATTATCCCTGGGATTGGGGTACTCATTCTGAACAACATACTATGCTGAAAAACACGCAGTTGGGATGAACCAACACAGAAATGATTAAATAATTTTAATGGACTGGCTCCTATCCATGAAGCATTCAACTGCAATTACCAAGCAGCGGTATTAATTCACCTATTTGGAACTCAGCAAATCAACAACCTAATACACGTGACACTTCTGTGAACGGTTTTTTAGTTTAGGGTTTAGGGTTTAACTTTTTTTTGTTCAATTTAAATTTCTTTAAAAATTGATTCATCCTTCACTCTAACAAAGTATCCAAACAATTTGTGCATAAGATATATTTTGCATATAGTTATATATCCTCTTCTCATGATTTCAGGTTTTTATATAGAACATATAATTTTAAATTTTAGGGACTTAAAAATTTAAAATGGATTTCGTGCGTCAAGGAAAAGCACGAGGGGTTGAGAGAAATACTGTAGAAACTGTAAAATAGAAACACTATTAAATAGAAAGTAATGGAAAGCTCAGGCATTGCACAATGCTTGTTGTGACACAAAACGTTTTCGGGACTTGCACCCCTCATCAGTGTGTTTAGGGACTTGCAAGTCTCCGAAAACATTGTGCTCTGTGCAGGCCTCGGCCGATTTGACATAAGGCATCGTCTGGTCTGCTTGCAAGAAACGGTATTTGAAGTTGTAACCAAAGCTCTGATGTTGTTGTACGTACATTCAATTCTTTCATATGCTTTCAGCAAATAAGTCATCTGCTTCGCGATCGTTGAGAGCCTCAGCCATTTTCGCTTTGTAAGCATCACATTGTCTCTCTGTTTGCAATGCTTTTCAATGGGAGACATAACCTTTCATAACGACGTAACCTTTCATAACGACGTAACTTTTCATAACAGCGTGATGCGCAAAGTTGTGTTACCGAAATGGTCTATCTAGAATTTTAGTTACACGTGAGCGTGATGCATAAAGTTGTTGCGTTACTAGTTACACATCAGCGTTGTGCACAAAGTTGCGTTACCAAAGTGGCCTGTGAGAAAGTCAACGTTAGTCAAATTAGCATGTCAACGTTAGTCAAATTAACGTTACCAAATTATGACTAGTAATGGCCTATCCGCCAAACTACCAACCAAATTACCGAAATGGGCCTGTATAGAATTTTAATTACATGTCAACATTGTGCACAACACAAAGTTATCGAAATGGGCCTGTATAGAATTTTAGTTACCTGTCAACATTGTGCACAAAGTTGCGTTACCAAAGTGGCCTGTGGAAAATCAACGTCAGCATTACTTACAAAAAATTAGCGTTACCGAATTATGACCAATAATGGCTTATCAACCAAATAAAGTAAAAAATCCTTAATTTTAAATTCTTCGGTACTCCTTTGCTATGACTTGGAAAAAAAAAAATAACCATGTCATTACTAATTGTAAAATCTCATATGAAATGAATGACACTAAGATCAAAGGCAAAATGTGCCTCTAACAACTTTTCACTCCTTTTATGTAATTTGAATATGCATGTTTTATTTTTAGAATTTTGATCATATTTCTTTATCTTAGGACAAATTTTCAAATAGGCATTGGTTGCCCTTAAGGTATTTTTTTATAGATTGTGGATGGGTTTGTGTGAAGATGCCAAAGAAAATCATATTAAGACAAAGGCTGAAGAAAGTAAGATCACTACTATTCTTTTCTAAAAGCTTGATATCATCTCTCCATTACCTCTCATTTTCTATGGCACATATAAATGAAGATTTTGCTTTTTTTCCTTAAATCTATTATGAACAATTTCTTATTTTCAATTTTGTTCTTTTCCAAATTGTTGTTATGGTACTCAAAATCTATCAAGGCTTGTGTCCTAAAGGGCATGTTTAAAAGAAATTTCTTAATATTCTAAGATGGCTATCTTGTTATCATATTGGAATATTTTGCAAGCTTCATTTAAATTATAGTGCCATCATAATTCTAGCTAGGTGTCTATTGATCATGGGCATTGCATCCCCAATGTAGAACTTATGTAGTTGCAATTAGGAAAGAAGAGATTGATTTGCATTGAGCTGGAATTACACTTGAATGGTTAAAATACAAAATGTGATTGAAAACTCATTGGGAGCTATTTGCAGCTGTTTGGTATACTATGTGCTATTTTTATCTGCTTTTTATTTCTTAACTATATTTGCTGGCACTTTTCTTTCTTTTGTTTGTACATGGAAATAGATGACTTTTTTACTTGTAAAAGTTAGATTTCAAGCTACTTTAGGATTCTCTTGGGAGTTCAAACAATAGTATTTATTGAAAAACTATATACCGTTATCAATCATGGCTGGTTAATTTTTGTTATATATGCAACAAAAACATATTTTGTGATTTTTTTAAAAAATTTTCGTTAACTAATAAATTGTGGATTTGAGTTGCAAATAACGCCCTATCATACATATATTCTATTTGAGAGTTCATGAGGTTAGTTGATAATAATTGATACAAAATTTGAGCAATTTTGTTTTGCCACTTTGAAGATTTAGTTGTTTGAAGTAAGGAAAACTTTGTTTAAATTGCTTTCTATTGGTAGAATAATTGCAAAGCTTATAAATTGAAGTCTTAAATGCTTGAACAAATTACAATATACAACAAAACCCCAATTTCTATTAATATATTTAAAATCTCATCCAATTTATGGATTTACAACTACTGGCTACGAATTTGTCCTAAAAAGAATTGATATTCAACTCAAATAACTTGCTTTACGTAATGCCTTCAATTTTGTGCAAATTATTCTTATCAGATGCAAAAGACAACATGAATAAGCAACATTGATACGTAGCTAACCCTTAGAACCAAGGTTACATACATAAATAGGAGAATAATTATTATATCAAATTGTTGTAACACTTACAACAATAGTTTTTTCACATGCTTTTAATCCTATAAGCTTGAATTCATCCTCGTATTTTTTATGTTGAATCCTTTAATGTATTTTTCTAATGATATCATAATCTCAAGATTCATAAATTGTTTTGAATTTTTGGACAAAACAAAAGCATTTTTTGATGCCTTGTGAAAAGTTGGCAATCAAAAATGAATTTACAATATTAGATTTGTTTGAGGAAAATAAAAGAAATATAAAATAAAATATGATAACAAATAAAAGTCATATTTTTGCTTCTTTAACAATTATTCAAAAACTAATTTTTAGGCCATGTTGACATGCATTGACCCATCAACATCACTATTATCATACCCTAAACTGAAATTGATAAAACCAAACATTTTATTATATCCAGGTGGAGTCCACAAGATCCAAGGAATATATATAACAATTTTTCCTATGTATTAATGATGTATGTTTGCAATTTTTTAGGTAACAATGCCATCAACTCTTAAGCATGTTGCTCATGTACCAATGTGAATAGGAATTGAAAGTTGTTTACAATATAATTATTTTGTGTTTGTTTCCCATTACTCTAGAGGATATTGTGTGTATAGAAAAAAAGTATGTAATTTTTAGCCCTAAACAAACCACAAAATTGAAGAAATATCAATATAATACCATATTATTATATGACTGCATATACAATCAAGAGGAATCATGATTACCATGGATGCTTTCCACAACTAAGATATCTCCAAAGGTTTATTGTGGTTGACATTTTTTCTTATGGGTACATCCTTATGTAGATTTCAAATATACTACATGCTAATATTTGATACTTTAGAAGAAGAAAATATCAACTAAAAGGATAAACCATGTTCTTAGTTTCTTTGGTATGGATGACTTGTATTTTATGTTTTCTTTTCATTCTCTCTTGCTATAGCTTTCCCATTCTTTACAAGTTTATTTGGTCTAATACAAGGTATAACATTGAAAGTAACATTTGTATAATGAGCAATAGCTTTTTTCAGGTAGAGTTTTATGAAACATTATTTACAATAGACTAAAGCTTAATTTCTTTAAGCCATATTAGAAGACTAACTGTAACAAAGTGACCTATGCCTCATTGAGTTGTGGTGTGAAAATAATAAGGCTATTCTTGGAATCACTATGGCATTCAAGAGATTCAAGGTATTTAGGAAATGTGATAGTATATCTTCCAACTTTGATCACTATCAAAAGATTGTTTAACAAAAGTTATTTGATACTTTCATATGTGAAAACGATTTACATATTCCAAAGACATGTTGTTGATGAGTTTGATGTGTATGTTAATACTTAGTGAAAGTAAGCACTTGTATTATGGACATGTAAGTTTTGTTGCTGTAGACCAATTATAAACATGCCATGAAATTTCTCACAGTATAATCAATGGTCTACTTGGTAATACTGTGTTATGTAATATCAAGTAAAATTAAGGACTTGTATTGTGGAAATGTAAGCATTGTTACTATGGATTAATTATAAAGATAGTGTGCAAATTCTTACATTATAATCAATGGCCTACTTGGTAATGCCAAGTTGTGTATATTGGCCATGTTATGTATATTTCATGTTGATGAAGCTCACTATATCATAGTATGATGATCACTAGCATAGCTTAATCTAATGCTATCATTTAATCACAAACAATATTTTCCTTTTATTCTTTAGTTATACATTACACTTGTCATGATTTCTTCATTGATCAAGGTTTCTTATTAAGTTCAATAACCTATGTGATTAATTTAATCAATGCAAACAAACTTTTTGCTTTGGATATAGCTATAAGTTTTTGCTCTCATATGGTTTGGTCCTTTGGTCAACAAAAATAAATTATATCTACGAGAAATCATTAATTATTTTGGATATATAGAAACCAAGTGTTAATGTCATAGTAATCATTTTGATATTTGAAAGAAAATTAAGAAAAAATTATTTTGGATTAATAAAAGAAATATATTTAACTTAAAATAGCACATAGAAATTAGGTATCATTGCCTTTGATAAGTATTTGAAAAAAAAAAAGAATGAGAATTTTTTTTGTTAAACTTGTAGATAGTATATGAAACTGTTTTAAGCATTGTATGTAAAAGAAACTTGAGCCTAAAATATTAGCCTTGTAACATATTTTAAAATAGAAAATCATTTAAAGGAAATAAAAAACTTGAGTTTGTTAGTATGCATTGACAACAAACCTACACATCACAACACCTAAAATGCTTTGCTTTGTCTTCTTCTCTTTAGTTATATAGCCCACTTAAGATATGTTGAATTGTTGCTGTTTGAGAGCTTTCGAAAGCTCATATAATCTAATGATAGTAAGAAATGTATGCACCCTATATTTTTTTTAATACTACATAATAAGTAATGTTAAGATTGGAATAAAATACAAAAAATAGCATTTGGTACCTTTACTTTGCTCTTATGACTAAATACCATTTTGAAAAAGAAGGTTAATCCTTATTGGTTAGCATAAGTTTTGTATCTAGTTCAAATAAGTTTTAGAGAATAAAAATTGTTTGCTTACATATCTTAAGTAATTTCCCAAAACATCATCAATTTCTTTTAATGTTAAATTCTACATGCAAAAAATTAGACATATAAAACTAAGTTAAAAATGTTGTTTTATATGAACAAGATCTAGTAAAAAAATTTATTATATCATAGNTAAATTCTACATGAAAAAAATTGGACATATAAAACATAAGTCACATATTTAAAGCCATTTGAAATACTGTTTTATATGAACATGATCTATTAAAAAAATTTATTATATCATAGAAAATGATATTACTACAAAAAATTACATATAAATGAAAATGTTCTAATGCTTGAATGAATTGTGCTACAAAAGATGAAACCTATATTCTATATGGAAAAAGAATTACTTGGACAATATTTGCAACAACATATATAATAATATTTTTAAAGAAAAATAATATATGCTACCAACCCATTTTTAAGAAATATATAATTGAAATGGTATGTGATTTACAAATTGTCAATGACATATGTCAAAATTAATAATAGTGAAATTAGCATTTATTACCTATCATGCTAATCATCTTCAATATTCAAGTCAACATTTAAGTCTAAATGCTGCCTTGACAAATGCTTGAAAGAACTAGAAGTTCTAACAATATTTATTAAAATTTTTACATTAAATTAACTAGAATAAAATACTATTCTATTTATCAATATATATCATATATATATATATATATAAAATAAAATACCTGTGATGTTTTCATTTGTAATTACAAGAGTATTCTTACTTTGTTCTTCAACATGTGGCTGCATTTGAAGCTTTCTTTTTTATGATTTAACACTGGAAAAATAAAAGGGCTATCATTCTTTATCATTGTTTCTGAACTATCCAGATTTCCTTTTAGGATCATTTTTGCTAATTTTCTCAAGCTGATGCAACTTCTAATTCCTTTATTTAGCCTCATGATAGCTTCAATTTCTTGAAAAGTAACATTTTCTTTTGGGCAAGTTAATTCGAATATCCCTTTTTAAAGTTGTATAATTTTTGAAATAGCACTTTCAAATCATCAAGTACCATATCTTGCAATTTTTGATACTTTTCTATGACACTTTTTTCTTCTTCATCTTGACTTGTGAATTGAGAACCTAACTGAGAAGAAAGATCTGTATTCTCAAATTGGATATGTACATTTAAATCCATCATTTCTTTATTATTTTATAGAATTTTCTCTTTTCCATAAGCTCCCACATCATTAAGACTTTGAAATATCATATCATTTGCCTTCAATTCACCAAATATATAAATGTGTATTTTCAAAATATGCTTACATAAATTTTGAACAAATGTCCATGGATAGCTACAAATGGTAATATTTTTTAAATTTGTAACACAATAACTCAAATATGAAGTTTCATAAATTTGACTTTTTACCCAATATACATTATTATGTAAATCGTAAATGTAGTCATCATTACTTATTTTTAAGACTTCATTCCATGAATCTTCAATAAGTTTTCCTTTTTTTTAATGGTTATAAAATTCACCATCTTTCAAGTATTGTCCATATTTATATTAAAGATATACTTTTAAAAGACAAAAGAGAAATCAATCTATTCTTCTACCTCTTCTTCTTTGTTTATCAAATAATAATTTGTACTTTAGGTAGGCATGATATCCTTCAAGTACATTATTTGTTTCTTGATTTGCATGGGGTTGAGTTCTGTAAGCTTTTGCCCACCTATATGCAAATAATACTTAATGATTAGAAGAATCTTATAATAATAATATAGTTAAAATATTTTTATCAGAATAAAATCACTTTGAAATGTTCAAAAGCTTAATGTAAATTTGTTTTCACTTTACTATCATTCTTACATCCATGCATAATATAACCAAGTGTAGCATTCATATTTTTGAAATTAGATTTAATTTTAAGCTTGTTTCCAAGATTCTTCAACCAAGCACATCACACATGAAAAGGGCATAACAACATTTGAAAATTCATAATTGACCTAATAAAGAAACATGTTATTANTATAGCCCATACTTATTATTATTGAAAGTTGAATCCATGGTCAATAAATTATGATAAGAAAATTGTAGCATTTTTTCCCTCATCCATACCAATTAAATACTAAGAATAAAAGGGTTATCATCAATAAGCAATTGATAAAAGAACACATATTTAGAATGAGCTTCAACCCATTTCTAAACACTCTTCTCATCTTTTTTATCATAATTGTATTCTTTGCCTTTCAACTATTTCATAGTACATGGTTAGAAGGCTTTTTTTTTGTAATTCTAAATTGTACATTTCAAATATTTTATCACATGATAAACCATTTTGACACATGGCTATAATATCTTGGTGTATCTACTTAGATAAGTGTGAAGCATGCAATGTATGATCCATTGCATTTGTTGTAGATGATCTAGAACATATTTCTCTAGATTTATTCACATGTTTTTTTCCATATAAAAAATAATGACAAGACTAGTAGCTATTCGTATTCTTTGAATTATTTATTTTAACATTTAGTAATTTTCTTCTTAATTATTGTGTTATCTTAGTGGGCCATAAGAACACCAATACGTACAATGATATAACAAATGAATTTCTCAAATGTTGATAAAGAGTTAAAAACATTGTAAACATTTAAAGTATAAAAATTTATAAGTCACGATTATATAAAAAATACTCACTCCATTTTTTCCACACGATGATCAGCACAACATCAATCTTCTTCTTTCCAAGTTCAATTTGTGCGATCTCTTCTAGAAAAGCTAGTAGGATGCATGAGATTGTTTATTTCACCTTTTACAAAATCTTTAACTTGGTCATAAGGAATCCATGTAAAAGAATGATTCTTCCTAAATTTCCATTCTAAATTCTCTTGATTAAAATCTCACTTGCTTGATTTTTAGCTATTATAGCCCAAGCATAATCCCAAAAAGTCTCCTTCATTTTAAACTATAAAATTTTAATGATGATGGAACACATAACTCTTTGTTGTTCTCTTTAAAAATAAAGAGTTTTGATACTTTTAACCTAGTTATCAAGGAGAATAGAATTGAATAATAAGTGCAACATCTAGACAAGTTGGGAAAAAATTTGTAAAGTAAAGAGCTATAAACAAAATTTTTAAATATTATAAATAAATCAATGAATCTCAATATTCTCTTATGAATTTAGGGCTTTTACTTTGGAAGTTCCTCTATTAGGTATTTGTGAAGATAGGCTAACTTGATTACATGATATGCAATAACATTGAAATCATGGCTACTTGCAAGTCAATGGAGTGTACGTAGTGTACTAGTTGTACCTTACGCATTTGGCAATTTCTTACTAAAGTGAGTTTTTGTTGCAAAAATAGAGATTCATGTTTTAAATAATTGTTATAAAATTCTTGTAGCTTTTCATTCAAGTCAAATTGTTAATAATTTTTTAAAATTCATTAATGAATAATTTTATTTATAGGGAGAAATTTTAAAAGATAATGAATTTTTAGTTATAACAAGTGATTCCCTATGGGATGTAATATCATATGAGCTAAGTTATACTTAATAACATGTTTGACCACATTGCTAAATATTGGAAGGAACTACAAAAATTTATTTCTAAATATAATGGGAGAAATTATTCACTATAGCTAGAAAAAGTCATGTAACTAATTTGGCACATGTTATTATAAGCATTATAGTTATATTCATCATTCAATGTTGTTATTTTTATTGTATAAAGGTTTTAGCTTGCACGAAAATATTAGTTTTGGAAGCTATTTTATATTTTATCATATGATAAGTACTATGTGCAGTTTCAATTTAATAACAATCTTTTTCGATTAAAAATCGCAAATAATATTTTAAAAATTATTCTATGACATACTTACAATAGATCTTTGAGCTATGATAGAAAATATGAATGATAAGCACTATCCATAGGTACTAATTGGCATTATCAACATGTCTTCAAATACCTTTTGGTTTTTAAAATTATGTGACATTGACTACATTCTCAAATCATATATGCAAATTAGATCATCTATTAGATTACTAAAACTAAATTAAGAAACCTAGCAAGTTTAAACTTTAAATATTTGGAGGAATCAACACTACAAAAATTTATAGCTACAAATATTGAAAAGAATAAGCACTACAACAATTTATTGCTAAATATTGGAAGGAATCATCCACTATACCTAGAAAAATTCATGTAACTAACTCATATTATACATGTTGTTATATGCTTTGTAGTTATTCTTTTGACAAAAAGAAATTTTAAAAAAGTTTTTTGTACTTCAAATAGCCAAATCTTCAAAGTGGAAAAACAAAATTGCTTAGTGGCACAACATGTTTTGTATCAACCATTATTAACTAACCTCATGAACTTTCAAATAGGCAAAATATATGTATAATAGGGCCTTATATGTGTCTCAAACCTATAATTTATTGGTTAACAAAATATTTTTAAAAGATCGCAAAATATGTTTCTATTACATGTTTAAAAAAATTAGTAATGATATAAAACTTTTTAATATGTCTAAGATCCCAAGGAAACCCTAAAGTAACTTGAAATCTAGCTTTTACAAGTAAAAAAGTCATCTATTTTCATGTCCAAAAAAAAAAGTGTCAGTAAATGTAGTTGAAAAATGAAAAGCACATAAAGATATAGCATATATCAAACAACTAACAATATCTCCCAAAGAGTTTTCAATCATATTTTATATTTTAACAATTCAAGTGTAATTCCAGCTTAATAAGAATTGGTCTCTTCCTTCCTACTAGCAATTACATAATTTTTACTTTGTGGATGCTACAAACTTTCATTATACTACTCCTACTTAGTTTACACATTCATCCACTTCTCATCCTACTCCATCTCATGTTGAACCTCAAAATACTCTTGTATCAACTATAGCTTAAACATCTTCTTTCCCTTTATCTCACATGAAAATCCTCATTCATAGTTCATAGACTAACAAGTCATATTCAGCTGATGAATCATGATTCATTAGGTCACAATATCACATACACGATATCGTGGCTTGGCTCATGATATCGTATATGCGATATCGTGGCTCTTGTGCAGGCCTATAAATACACCTTAGGCACATGGTGAAGAGGGAGAATTTTAGTTAGAAATTAGTGATGAACCGTGATATCGTGTCTGTGATATTAGATCAACCATGCAATGTCAGATACCCGATATCATGGCATGCCTCCTTGCTTATAAATAAGAGGCGGCACCCTTGGTTTCCACATTAGATAGTTAGTTCCTTAGCCAAACTCTTGACATTTTTTCTCTCTAGAGTTAGAATTATTTTTGTGTGCTCGTAGTAGGAGTCATAGAGTGAATGGATCTTTATTCGAGCATTGTGTACTTGAGCACACTTTGTGTACAGTAATAAAGATGAACTTTATGATAAACCTTGCAGCATTAAGAATAGATTAATTAGCATTAATTATATTTAATGCTTTCCTAGTTGATTAATGATTTCTCTCACCCTACAACTCTCTTAGTTAAATACACTTAGTATGACCACTTCGAGCATGTGTGTAGCGCTTGGTAACCTAGTAACCATTAGCGTTCAGTAATCCCAATAGCGTTGCACTAGTTTAGGATGTGTACGGCAAGTGGGAACGGATATCGGTGTTAGGAGTAATTAGAGCTTAATTAATGAATAGTTAAATTAGATTAGTTAATTAGTTATCTTTCTTCCCATCCTTACTAGCGTAGGATATAAAACACATAAAAGCCATAAAAATCATAAGCCTCAAGCTTACTTAATCATACAACCATGACATACAAGTAAGTTTGGGAAGACAACGATTAACCAACCCATTATTGTTCTACAAAGGCGCATAGGTACTTAGTCCTTGGAATTCGACCGAATCGTGTGTGAAATGCTTGTATTCGTATGGTTGAGCGTAGGGAAACCTCACCGTGCATCATTGGCACCATTGCTGGGGACTTAGTTGTTTGTGCGCTAAGTAGAACTTAGGAAATCATTTACATCATTGGAACGAACCCTTAGGGTTGGTTAAGGAAAAGATAATAGTACATTGCATAATGAACAAGACAAGATGTCTTCTTCTTCGCACAAAAGCACTTCACCACCTAGGACTAACACAAGAAGCAATTGATGATAGGATACACATGACGTTGATCTGCCAGTTCCTCAACAATTTCGTGTGGTGTATATTTATCTTGATGAATATGTACCTGACTTCACCTTTATTCTCCATCAAGATGAACAATTGCATTGGTGTGACTTGGAAGGTAACATAGTGTTACCTCTCGACCATTCAGTCCCAAGCATGCTTCTTCGTGCTCTCACATGAATAGGCATGCAACACTTACACATAGAATACATTGCACAAGACTATGATTCCAGAGACTATCATCCCACAGAAGTGCAATTTTAAAGGGATTTGCAACAGGAGAGATACCATAAGTCCTTGAAGGGAAAATGGTCCAAGGATGCCCCCCCACGTTTTAAGCAAAATTGAGGGTGATGAATCTACCTCAGGTAGTCACCCACATAATGAAGTTCCTTCCCTTGACTTTGGCCAAGGAGTTGTGTATTAGAACATTCATTCTACTATCCATAACCTAGGTGATAATACCAATGAACACATAGTGTCTAAAAGAGGAACAAGGACACATGACAAAGGTGGGCATTTTGATCACAGTCATGATCGAGGCAGAGATCACCAAAGAGAAGGTAGTAGACACCATCACAGTGGCGGTTCTCCTTCTTCTTCACCTTCATCGTCTCCTTCATCCTCTCCTTTAGTATTTGGATGTATCCATAGAGAAACAGATCGTGAGGATAAGGGCAAACAAAGTGGAAGTCACAGACAAAACAACCAAGACAGAGGACGAGGGTACTCTAGGGAATCACGCCATAGAAGAAGGGAGAGTAGAGAAACACGTAGGCACCATAGACACTACGAACAAGACAATCATGATGAACCCCTACTTGCTACTCAGATCATGCTAGACATAACTAAGGTTGTGAGAGTTCCAACAAGGCACCGAAAAGATAGTAGGATCTAGAGGTTAGACATGAATAACATCTCATGATTTAAAGGGGGATATAACATTGATTCTCAAAATCACTTACAAGAATTTCACAATGCGTGTTCCTTGCAAAACATAGAAAATGAATGGAAAAAACTTAAGTTGTTCCCACAGACACTAGTAAAAGAAGCTGAAAGCTAGTACCGGTCCTTAGAACTAGAATCCATTCGTAGGTAGAGTACTATGTTAGAATTATTCAATGATAAGTACCAAATGTACTCCTAGGTGTCTAACCTGCGAAAGCAAATCCAAGGATGGAAACAGGAAGTCATGAACCCTTGGATGCTACCATGCGCCGCTATTATGCACTATTACATCATTGTCCTGGCCATGGTTATTTACAGTGAGATCAGCTATGCTGTCTCATAGATGGGCTTAGGCATGAAATGAGAAGAAATCTTGGGACTTATGCTCAAGGAAGGTTATCCGAGCTTAGGCTCCATCAAATCCACAGACTACTGGAGCAATTTGATAAGGAAGAAGGTGAGCTATGAAAGAGAGAGAGTGCGGAAGAATATAACCAATATCCTTCCCTTTGGAAGAAGGGAGTAAGATTTTGTGAGGATGAGGAAGAGTCACCACTCGAAGAGATGGCGAATAGGAAAACCTTGCCTATCCAAAAGTTAGCATCAGAAGTATCGGCAAAAGTAGACCAAATGTGGGACTCCCTGGATAGTAGGTTTTAAATTATTCTCAAAGTAGTAGAGGAGTCTAGAGAGCGAGGTAGTAATCTTGACAAAAGAAAAAAGAGAGAAGTAGAAATTGCACGTAACAAGGGTAAGGATAAAGTTGCTATTATTGAAGAGGTTGTGGACTCAAATACAAACGATGATAGTGGATGCAAGATATGTCAATATGGCCATCCTAAGGGATGTTTCCCTATGATCTCACATCTGCAAGAGTCTGGGATGTATGCACTTAATCCATGTTTAAAAAAACAACAAACATCCCAACGATTACCTTATCCCCAAGGTAACCCAAGGCAGTTTCACCAACCTTTAATGTATTATCCAACTAGAACTCCACCACAACTGATTAAGCAACATCAACAGTTGCAGCACCCACAATTGTGGGGAATGCCACTACTAAGGAAATAATATCCTTACTAGCAACCTGACCCATATGGATACTACGTGCAACATCCAATCTCTCCACGTGACTCTATTGGTTATGTTACTCCTCAGCATCACTGCCAAGCCCGCGAGTACTATAGGACTCCCTCTCCTAGGGGTGATATTCCACAAGTGTACCATCCTTCCAATCTGACCAAATCTCTTCCACCAATAGCTCCATTACCACCTGCTCCAGCAACGCACGGTGAACTCCTTGCTTAGCAATAGTAACGTAATGCCACAAGGGCTGTTAATCCTCAACCTATTGTTGGTTCTGAAAACCATAGGAAGAAAAGATCTTTCTTAAAAACCAACAATCCAACCAAGCCTTTGCAACCCCAAGCGACTGAGTCTTTGGACGCCTCTGTATCAAATAAAGCTTTAGAGCCCCCTTTGAGCTTAACACTACATTCAACGCATACGATCATGTTAACACATGCCGTTACTAATTGGATCAAAGCTAGCCACCTTCCCAGGAAATTCTCTGATCCTGGGAGTCCCCTGATATATCTACAAATCACTGGGAATGAGCCATGCAAAGCTCTTTTGGATTTAGGTTCCAGTGTCAACTTAATATTCCAAGAAATGTATAAGGCCTGGAACCTGCCCCCATTAAAAAAAGTAACATCTATTTAGAGTTGGTCAACCAATTCATCACTGTTCCCTTGGGATTAGTGGAGGACATTGTTACCACTATTTGTGGATGGCCGTATCCAGCTGATTTCCTAGTGATTCAAGGGAACAACAATAAGGGGGACTTCCCAATCATAATGGGAAGGGCATGGCTGAGTACTATCGATGTGTGCCTAGGGATCCATGATCTTTCCCTAGAAATATCTAAGGAAAATAATTTCAAAAATATCGAGAAGAAGAAGGTTCCATGCATCGCATACAGTGACATAGGGTGTAATTTCATGTAGAGATCATGGGTTGTGCAAAGTTTAACATTGCCTACATGCAATCAGTGTGCACAAATGATCAATATAAAAAGGTGCCTATATGCAGTAGCCACATGGTAAGAAGACACCCAGTGGCTAATAGCTAATCAAGAAAGTAGCTTGTTTATATGCATGGAACTAATTGAGGGTTTGACTTGCACTTACATAGATAGCATAGACATGTTAGAGCAATTCCACTACCAACTTCCTAGTCCTAACTTAGAAAAGATCAATTGGGGGAAGTTGGAAATTCCTAAGAAATTTAAAAAAGAGCCCCTAGAGCTAAAACCATTGCCCATCGGTATGGAATACATGTGCCTTAAGAATGGACAATCGGTAATCATCAATGCAAGACTTGCTCCACAACAAAAAGAAAGTCTGCTAAAGGTAATAAAAAAATGGTCAAAAGCCTTCATCTAGTCATATCTGGAATTAACTAGAATAGATCCTAGGATATGCCAACATAGGATTTACACTGACTCCTCCATGAAGCCTCAAAAACAACCATAGAGGCGATTGAACCCAAAGTTGAAGCAAGTAGTAAAAGAAGAAATCGAATAGCTTTTAAAGGCTGGGTTCATATACTCCATTGCTGATAGTGAATGGGTTAGCTCCTTAGTAATCATGCCTAAAAAGTGAGGAAAATGGAGGGTGTGCATAGATTTTAGGCTACTAAACATGACAACATTCAAGTATCACTTTCCATTTCCATTTGTTGACCAAGTCTTAGACACAATCACAGGGCATTGCTATTATAGTTTTCTAGATGGATATAGCGGATACAACCAAATACAAATAGCCCCAAAGGACCACACCAAAACTACATTGACCAGTCCTTGGGGAACATTTGTATACAAATAAATGTCATTTAGCTTGTGTAATGCCCCTGCAATGTTTCAACACTTATTTCTAAGCATATTCTAGTAGTAAATAGGAAATGGTGTGGAAGTCTTTATGGACAACTTCTCCACTTATGGAGCAAGTTTTGATTAAGCCTTGGACTGGTTAGAGCAAGTGCTGAAAAGATGTGTAGAAACTAATCTAAGGATCAACTAGCAAAAGTAATATTTAATGGTCTAAGAAGGCATAGTACTTGGGAATAAAATCTCACATGTAGGGATAGAGGTAGACCCTGAGAAAATCAAAGTCATCCAACGAATTACCCATCAACCAGAAATTATCAAAGACATTCAGTTTTTCCTTGGACATACTAGTTACTATAGGAGATTCATAGAGAACTTTTCAAAGATTTCCAAACCATTGGTAGAGTTAACGAAAAAGGACGTAGCCTTCAAGTGGACCAGGGAATGCGAACTCACTTTCCAAACTCTGAAATAGAAGCTGGTAGAAACACCCATTCTACAAGCTCCTAACTGGTCCAAACCATTATATGTCATGACTGATGCATCCAACTATGCCTTAGGAGCCATACTTACATAGTTAGATGACTAGAAACATCCTTATTATATCCATTGTGCAAGTAAAAGTATTGCTGGTGCACAACTTAACTACACTACTACAGAAAAAGAATTAATGGCTGTAGTGTTTGCACTAGAAAAATTTAGACACTATGTATTAGGATACAAAGTATTCATACACACAAATCATAGTGCAATATGGTTTCTCATGAATAAGCCAATGGTAAGCCCCCATGTTATACGATGGTTGGTAATCCTACAAGAGTTTGATTTAATGATGATAGATCGTAAAGGCACCAAGAATGTGGTTGCCGATCATTTATCTTGGTTGCACTAGGATAGCAAAGAGGATGAGTATCCAATTTTTGATCATTTCCCTGATGAGTTCCTCTTTGTCGGTGTAGTGAATAACCAATCACCCATGGATACAAACTAGTATAGTAGCATTCTTACCTATCTCCTTACCCAAAAAACACCACAAGAGCTAGACCTTAAGAAGAAACAATATTTTCTTCACAGAGACAAGTACTTTATGGAGATCAATGGACAACTTTACAAAGTATGTCCCAATGGCTTGGTTTGATGCTGTGTTCCCAATAGAGATAAATTGAGAGTTCTCCAAGACACTCATGAGGGCCCTTGTGGGGGCAATTATGTTGGAAGATGAATGGCTATCAAGATCCTTCTTGTAGGGTATTATTGGCCTATCTTGTTCCGGGACACCCATCAATTCGTCCAATCTTGTGAACGTTGTCAATGTGATGGGGGAATGACTGTTAGAATGGAGGGTCTACAACAATGTATTCAACTATTATAACCCTTCGACATTTGGGAAATTGATTTCATGGGGCCCATTACACCAATGTCCAATGGAAAAGCTTACATCATAGTTGTCATAGACTACTTAATAAAATGGGCTAAAGCAGCTACCATTAAAGATTGCACATCATCTACAGCTGCACGATTTGTTCAATAACAAGTCATCAACGGGTTTGGTATGCTTCGTGCACTTATTTTAGATAATGGTACACATTTCAGAGGTGTAACTTTTTGGAAGTTAATGCAATGCTTAGGGGTTGAGCATAAATTGACTACACCATACCACCCCCAAGCAAATGAGCAAGCCAAGATTACTAACAAGGAGATTACTAAGATACTGACTAGAATCATTAGCAAGTATAGGCGAGACTAGAGCACTAAACTGAATGATGCTCTTTGGGCATACCACTCCACTTGAAAACTCCCTATAGGCTACTCTCCCTATGAGTTAGTATATGAAAAACTCCCAACGCTCCCTATCCAAACTGAGCTCCGTACACTAGCCATGGCATGTGACCTCAACCTTGACCTTGATCTAGCACAAAAACAAAGGTTGATGACTCTTAACTTGCTAGATGAGAATTGACTAGCTACCTTTTCATCTAATGAATTGCACAAGGAATTTAATAAAGAACATCATGACTTGAAAATTAGGAAAGTTAAGTATCAACTAGGAGATAAGGTTCTCTACTAGAACCCCACACATGTGTCACAACGTACCAAATTTCAAACATTGTGGAAAGGACATTACATTATCTATGCAACTTTTCCTTTAGGGGTCATGACCATATATAAACCTAAGAGCCTAGATAAGATACTGTTAGTTAATGTGCAACAAACAAAACCTTTCCATGAGTTTAGGACAACTAGAACATATGCTACCTCTGTAGGTGGGCAACCTTGCTCATTATTTCAGATATCCTCCATCCAACTTAGTCATGGAGGAGATGGTCACCTTTGCTAACCATTGAAGGCCCTCAGTTCTTTTTAAGTTTTTATTTTACATGTTTTTGTCTTACATATTTTTGTTTTACACATTTTTGTTTTACATGTTTTTGTTTTGCACATTTCTTTAAACTTTCTTATTTTTTTTTACACCATCGTTCATATTTTTACCTTTTTCTTGTGTGATTACTTTATTTTTTTTGTCACCCAATAAGTGTTCATGATGGTGGCATGAATAATACCATATTGATTGCTAATGTTTGGATTTTACCTTTGAAGTATGATTTTGATATTAAGGTATGGTTCTTTTGATTAAATAGACAATGAGTCCACATCATTCATACATCCATAAAATCCTATGGTCTCCCTTGGCTTGGAATTGTACAGTCCTTTTTTCTAATAAAATTGTTAATGAATTGGTGGCTGGGTATTTCTCAGACTAAGGAAAGAATCAAAGGATGAAAAGGGTGTTAATTCAAGGGGATTCTATGCATTTGTGCTAGCTATTTTCTTGAGTGCTTGGATGCTTTTTCTTTGGGGTTTCTCCCATTCTGACCATTCATCAAAACACTAGAAGTTGAGTACATAAAAATAAGTCTTTGCATGGTGTGGTTCTCATGCAAAAAACACAAAAAAAGAAGAAGTGAGAATTCAAAGCACACCCCTTAGACACAATAATGAACTTGGGCTACATGCACTGGTTATGGCACTAGAAAGATATGTTACCCATGTGTGAAGGTTCCCTCTAACTAAGGCCCTTTCTTGCTTTCTGGTTCTCTATCTCACTCTCCTCGAAATGGTGGTGACTTTCTATAGAGGCATTCTTGTTGCTTTAAGAGGGTAGGTTGGTCAAATGTGTTGATGCGAGATCACTGAATGTGGTTTGTTGAGCCTAGACTTGGAATGAGTTCTACTTGGTTACATTAACCATAAACAACACAAGGGACTTTACACAACCTTGTTCTTGGGTTTCCATTCCATTCTCTCCTCTCCACCTTTCTTTTCCATTCTTCACCTCATTGCTAGTTTTATCATTAGTTTGTATCTTGGTTGATGCATTGTTTTCCTTGGTAATTTCTTATGGGTAATTTTTTAACTCTTGCTTCCAAATGACATTCCTAGAGCCTATGGACTCTTTGGTTTGTGGGTCTATCAGGGCATCAAAGGCATGAACCTGCTTTGGGGAGGACCCACTGGCATTCCTTTTTGGTGCATTTGTTAACTTCTTTTCATTAAAAAATTTCTTGCAATCAACAATTTTTTATTTCATCCCCATCTATGACATCCATTTTATTGGTGTTGCCATTGTTACTTTTTCTCCATCTTTCTTATTCCTTATCTTTTTTCATCCTATCACTACCGGAGGTTTGCTCTTAGTCATGGGGGCCCTGGCACAATTTTTTTGATTTTTCCTAACCCCTACACCTTATGTAGTCACCAATGTTAAATCTCCCTAGAATCAGTGTTTGCCATAACCACAACTCAGCCAATGCACTTTACATCAAGGCAAGGTATCAATTGCATTGTGATTTATCTACACTCGCTCATTTGTGAATGTGTTATGTGTGTAGATGACAATCATACAACAATGGACTGGGCTTGGAGGAAGCACTCAGGATGGACCGAAATAGGAACATTTATGAAAGGAGCAAGATTGGTGGCGTGGCTATAAACAAATAACGGAAGGTGCAATCTTGGCATTGGCAGCAACACATCTTCTTCTTTCTCTCTCTCCTTCTCTTCTAGCTACCAAATAAGGATAGATGTCATTTATGTACAATGTTCACTTTTATAGTCATGAACACTAATGCTGTCATGTATTGTATTGTTGATCTGTTCACTGGGCACGTTGAGTCTGTCAGNTCATGTATTGTATTGTTGATCTGTTCACTGGGCACGTTGAGTCTATCAACTCATTCCACCATTAATGGTTATTCAGTCAATAATCCCATACCTTCCCAATATTTTGTAAGGAACTTGAGGATGAGTTTTCATTCAGTCATGGGGGTATGATAAATCGTAATATCATGTCCGCGATATCAGATCAACCATCCGATGTCGAATACTCAATATCACGGCTTGCCTCCTTGCTTATAAATAAGAGGCAGAGCCCTTGGTTTCCACTTTAGACAGTTAGTTCCTTAGCCAAACTCTTGCCATTTTCTCTCTCTAGAGTTAAAATTATTTCTAGGTGCCCGTAGTAGGAGTCATAGAGTGAATGGATCTTTATTCAAGCATTGTGTACCTGAGCACACTTTGTGTATAGTAATAAAGACAAACTTTATGATAAACCTTGCAGCATTCAGAATAGATTAATTAGTGTTAATTATTATTTAATGCTTTCCTAGTTGATTAATGATTTTTCTCACCCTACAACTCTCTTAGTTAAATACACTTAGTATGACCTCTTCGAGCATGCGTGTAGCACTTGGTAACCCAATAATGATTAGTGTTCAGTAATCCCAGTAGCATTGCACTAGTTTAGGATGTGTACGACAAGTGGGAACGGATACTAGTGTTAGGAGTAATTAGAGCTTAGTTAACGAATAGTTAAATTATATTAGTTAATTAGTTATATCTCTTCCCCTCCTTACTAGTGTAGGATATTGAAACACCACAAAAATTTGGACCCAACACTTTCAGACAAAAATCAAGCTAAGTCATGATGCTTCCCAGCATGACCGAAATTTGTGAACCTCAAAAATAGCATCAAATGGAGCATAATTTAACAAGAAAGAGTTCCCTGAGACCCACAGGTGACCAGATCAGCATCCAAAATCAGGAATTTCAAGTTTTTGGTTCAAAATACTTGGTTTTGACCAAGTATAATTTGGGCACACCTCGGTGTACGCTGGCAAGCGTACAGCCTAGCATATAGCAACTGTTAAGCCCTAAAAATGAGCCAAAACATGCCATAATTGAGCATTTAGACCCCCAAGACCTTCCCCAAGGTCCCTAGTAGCTCTTAGGCACCTAAAAATCAAATTTTGGGCTCCAAATGATGGGTTTTCATTCCTGCACGCCAACATGCACGCCTAGCGTACAGCAACTTTTGAGCCCCAAAAATGAGCCAAAACATGCCAAAATTGAGCGTCTAGATCCCCTAGGACCTTCCCCAAGGTCCCTAGCAGCTCTCAGGTACCTAAAAAGTAAATGTTGGGATCCAAATGATGGGTTTTCATGCCTACACGCTGGCCTACACTCCCAGCATGCACGCCCAGCATGTACCATCATAGACAAATCAAAACAGGCACTCAGAGCATGATTTTCATAGGAAATCAACTCCTAGAGGTGGGAAAGCATCAAGAAGCATCCTAGGCTCCAAAAAATCAAGTTTTGACCTTGAAAAGTGGAAGTTTCATGCCTGTATGTTGGCCTACATGCCTAGCATGCAGCCCATCATGCACCACTTTGAACAAGGTTGATTGGGAATTTTAGTCAAGATTTTGACATGGAGTCAGTCCTCAAGGCATGTTCAATAAATCTACAAGCCCACAGGCTCCAAAAAAATCAATTTTTGGCATCATAAGGGTCATTTTTGGCCCTGCATGCCCAGAGTGCATGCCTGGGGTGCTGCACAGCGTGCACACTAGAAACATGCCCAAAACTCAGTCAAAATGAAGCCAAAATGAGCCCTCGAATGCTCTAGAGAACCATCAACACTTAGGCAACAAGGATCCAACTCCAGTGTACAAGATTAGGCTCCAAAACTATAGTTTTCATGCCCACACACTAGCTTGCATGCTCAGTGTGTATGCCCAGCATGTACGCTTTTGGAGCCTCCTAAAACCCTGTCAAATCAAGGTCAAATGAGCCAAAAATCGATAGGCAGCATCCTCAGGACATTAGACATCTAGATTCATGTGCAAAACTAGCTTCATAGGTCAAAATTTGGTCAAAAATTCTTCATGCTTGCCCACACGCTATCCAGTGTGTGGGGCATATACACCCAACGTGTACACACTGGCATGCTACACACTTGTAAAGCTTCATTATTTTGCACCTAGTTGATGCTCCACATGTCACCCAATCCAAAATTCCAGCATCCCATAGCCAATCATCCCATAGCCAATCATCCCATCTCAGATCCGAATTTAACGCCCAAACTTGTACAAAAACCTAGATTTTTGACCAGATCAGGGTTCGAAAAAAAAACCTTGGCAAACATTTGGGCAATCCACACTTTGAGCATCTAGAACATCCACCCTGCATGCTGGACTTCTACCTGCACACTAAGCATACAACCTTCATGCTGTGCCTGTAGAAATTCCTAGTAGTTGTCATCACCAATCTGCATCCACCGGGGCTCTACGTCTGCCTTGTGTAGATCCACAACTCCGTATAGACCGATTCTTTGTACACACTCTTTTCCAATACATTTGATACATTTGGCCAAATTTCGTTATAGTTTACATCATTTTCTATGATTATGCATGTTTACATTTTTTGTATGCTTCATACTAGTTTACATTTAGTTGCAGTTTACGTATAACCCAACGTGTTGTAGCAGAAAACCTTGGGGAAGTCCTTGTTTGATACGTGTGCAGACCATCCAAGGCACTCTACCTTCATCCATTTTCAGCTCGCCCTCAGGCAGGGGTAGGGTCTACTGTGCTTGTCTGTGAATCTTTTGATGCTTGTAACATTCCAGCTTGGCACTGACGATTTTAGACGGTATAGTTTCTGGTGCTAGAAGAAGGGCCCTTCTTCATCATTTCTCAGATCTACTTTGATCCAGGCCCAATCTCTTCAGATCTGCTACACCACCATGTAGATCTGCTCCTCACAGTCCCAGATCTACTCTTGGCTCCATCAGATCTACCTTCATCAGCTCTAGATCTGAGTTTTCTTTAGCTAGATCTGCACGCTGTACCAGGTACACGCTGTGACTTAGCCTTTCCCTTTGCAAAATTTTCATTTTTCTGGGATATACGTTGCCTTATTCTTTCATTTTTATCTTAAAACACTTAGTTTTTCTTACCTATAAGGTTGCACATTGTACTGCACCCTTGGTATATGCTGATCACTTACTCTGCATGCTGTAGACCCTGTCTACATGTTGCCTTGTTTTCCTACACGTTGTAGACCCTATCTACATGCTACCTTATTTTCAAGCACGTTGTAGACCCTGTCTACATGCTACCTTGTTTTCCTGCATGCTGTAGACCCTATCTACATGCTTCCTTGTTTTCCTACATGCTGTAGACCCTATCTACATGCTGCCACCATTTTCAGCACGCTGACCACTCTGTCTGCACACTGACTGTTGTAGTCTGTATGCTATGAACCCAGTTCACATGCTGTGACCAGTTCCTGTATGCTGACAACGGTGCCTGTACATTGTGAGAGTGGTTTGTATGCTGTGACTAGTGTTCACATGCTATGTATAACCCTCACATGCTGTGTCTAACCCTCACACGCTGAGCATATAGGGTTATATGCTGAGTATGCTATTCATAATTTCACACTTAGCCAAATGTTCACCCATTTACACTGTGTACATTGACAACACTTAGAAAATTTTTCTCCTGTTTATGTTGTACACATTGACAATACTTAGAAAATTTTTCAGTGTTCACACGTTGGACACTTAGAAAAATTTTCAGTGTTCACACGCTACCAGCTTGACACGCTGGACACTTAGGAGAACTTTATACTTAGCTATCACATGCTGATAGTTTTCATGGATAGTTAGTCACGCTGCACACATTACAGTCTAGTTACATTGCACACTTAGCTCAAAACACACTTAACACTTGTTAGCCAGCCCATACGCTGCCCTATCACACATCACCATGGAGTCATCTCAGACCTCTAATGCATGCACCTTCGTAATCCTCACACAAGTACAATACAAATTTATCTGTGTGAAGATTTAGGCCAAGCTTCCTCTTGACACCACAGAATAGGAGGCAAAATGAAACTTTGAGTGCATATACATGGGAGGTCATGAATTCGTCCCCTCTATATATGACATCATCCCCCTTTCTGAGCCTCACCACTGACTCATCTCTCAGCTCCTTCTGGCAAGGAGCCGAAACCCACAGCAACCCACTGAGAAGCCCCATAATCAACATGATGTAGATGACTTCGAGGAACAATCTGAACCTGAGGATTCATACCACACCCTCAGTCCGTGTGCCCATGTTAATCCATCGTTCCACTCACATGTGGGACAGATAATTCATCATCATGTGCCAACGAGCACACAACCACTGGTATCCCAACATGGATTACCCACATCCACGTCCACCCAGTACATGTCACTAGTGCAAACACATGGGACCACTTTCATTACATCGGCCCCACACATATAGGGTGTCACCCCACAGTTAGTGGCTAGACAAGGAATCATACCCCTTGTTCAACAACCCACTCACTTCAACGTGCCACACCCTACAACCACAACTCTGAACGTTGCTCCATAGCAATAAATGAAAGCCCAACAATCTCTCCAACCAACTAATTTGCCTACCACTCAAGAGTGGGCAGAAGAAAAACAATGGATGCAAGTGTTAGCTAACGAGGTAAAGCACCTTAAAACCGCCAACATTGAAGTAGTTAAAGTACTAGACTTCTACCAAGATGATCCAATTAGCTTTTCAGTGCCACCATTAGCTTTACCCAAGGGAATCACACTCCCATAGTTAACCAAGTACAATGGGAAGGGAGACCCAGATGCTCACTTATTCATGTTTCAATCAGAAACTCTATTGCTTCAAGCTTGGCCCCACGCAATCTTGCGTGTGTTCGCTATGTCCTTAACGGGTGTAGCCTTAGACTGGTACCAAGCCTTACCTCGTAACTCCATATCCTCTTTGGAGGATCTATTACACTAGTTCGTTACCAGGTTTATGTACAACTTGAAGCCTGAAGCAACACTAGACACTATGATACAGGTGAAACAAGCACCACTTGAGCCTATGTAGAAGTTCATCCAAAGATGGAGTGCAGCGCTTAACAAACTTCATGAGCCCATCCCTGAAATGTATTTTCTTACAATTTTGAAGGGAGTCGTGAATGACTTCGTTAAGTCAAAACTGTACTACCTAAGTACTCAAATGTTGAGCCAAGCTTTCACGTAGATCAAGAACATAGAACAAGCTACACAAGCCAGCAATGATCCTGCCTATGTGGCTTACAAGAACCAACATGTTGCCAAATAATAGAAAACAATGGAAACTATAGCTGCAAGCACAAAAACAACAAACACTAGTACCAACCCACCTGCAATGACAGGGGCCACCCCAAGGCCCAACTTCCAGCGCAAGGATCACTCTAAGTACACACCGCTACCTATGTGACCTTTTGAACTACTAGAGCAACTCCTTAAAGCTGAGAAAATCCAATACAAACATGTAACAGAGAATGCTCGCTGCCAACATGACAGGTACTGTGAGCTACTGAGGAACCCCACCTTAGTAGCACCAAATGAGCCCCCGGTTCCATGACACTTCAAATTAGATCAATTCTGTCACTACCACCAGATGTTCGGTCACAACACCGACACCTGTCGTGCATTATAGGATGATCTTTAGACAATGATAGAACGGGGCCAACTCAACGTCAACATCCTAAATCAACCCAACACAGACAATGCCTCCTATGTCATAAACTCCATTGGCATAGATAGTAAGCCTAAACCTGTGCGCCAATCTTTGGTGATCCATGTGCCTCCCAACAAGGCAACAATCCCATCCACCTCCACAAGCAAGGGGCCTCCCATCATCATCAAGGTGCCACCTAGAGCACCGACAACACATTTTGTTATCAAAGTAGCACCACCTCACACGTTCGCTAAGACGTTAAACTGGCAAGATTCAATGCAATCCTGAGCATCGAAGACACCCTTTGTGGTCAAAGTACCACCACAGCCATCCGCTAAGATGTTAAACTGGCATGATGCATAGACCACAACCATAAAGAAACCTTTCGTCATCAAGGTGCCACAACAAGCGAGTCAAACACCAACGACTCCTCCCAAAATACCATTTGTCATAAAGGTGCCATCATGCAATGGCCCCTCACCTACCCAGAGCCCAACCATAGGCAATGTCTCAACCTCTTCTCCCTCAAGAGTCAACATTGCCAACAACACGGGTAAGCCTACTAAATGGCAGCAGAAGAGGATAAACGAACAATGAATAACATCCAGAGCCGAAGTAAAGGCCACACCTAGCACAAAGCAACTGAACACTGGGGGCCCTGCCCCTAATCCCAAACAAACCAAGCCCAAGCCCTCGACCCATACAGAGGTAACCAACACAATGGCAAATAACACAGACTTTGTAGCTACACTGGCCTAGGTGAAACAAATGCTCAAACAAAAGAACACAACCATGAGCTTGTATGACCTGGTCATACATCATCGGCCCATCGCGAAGCCTTAGCATAAATGCTAGCATACATTCTTGTTACCGAGGACATCCCTGCTAACATGGAATCCATTCGTACATTGATTTTACAACACACACCACAAGGATTGGGTTCAAACACCTTAGCTTTCCCTGATGATGCAATTAAAGTTAACCTTAAACGAGGGGAGGTCACAACATATCCATTGTCGATTAGCATATGTGTTGGGCAATGTACCATTTGCAGAGTGCACGTTGCTGATGGCGTGGCAACAAACGTAGTTCTATACTCAGTCATTGACAAACTAGGTATGGCAGACGAGATCATGCCAATAGAAACCACTTGTCTAAAATCCTTCAACGGATCACGTGTCATAGTCAAGGGCATGATTAACCTAGCCTTCGTGGCAGGTGAACAATTCCCCACTAGTGCGGAGTTCACTGTCATAGAAGAGATGCCCAGTTTCAACATGATTCTTGGCAGACCTTGGCTAGCACAACAATGAGCCGTTTCCTCACCGATACATCAAGAAATCCGCCTTCCATATGAAGGTGGACAAGTCATTATACATGGTGACAACACTCCCTTTCAAGATGACCACAACATAGACATGTCACAGGTCTCGAAAGAGGAGCCTCTTGA
>MNCI01036755.1:354956-374099 GCA_015680685.1 Gnetum montanum | reverse complement strand
GCAATGACAATAAACTAGCACCCATCTGGTACGACATTAAACTGCCACAGTTTTGTTCGTNATAGTCCACCAAGACTATAAACTAGCAATGTACCATTTGCTATGACGCTAAAATGGAAATGTCCAACGAGTTATGATATAAAACCAACCCACAACAGTCCGCTGCGACTATAAAATGGTAGCTTCATCTCTAGCCTCCTGATCTGTAGCTGCATTTAAAATTCATTAGAGCCACTGCCTCACTCATCATTAGTTGATCCTAACAACATTACCGCCATTCATATTCAGTGCCTAAAATCTCATTTGGTGCCTTTGTTTCATCAGTTTTTGTTCAAGTCTAAGCTTACTTACTCACTCGTGGTTTTCTTGTCTTCTTAGAGTTGTGTTTGCAGGATGACACTTAGAGGTGTTCGTACAAGAATGCACTTCGTCACAGCAGCAAGGTACCACATTGTTCCCAACACATGTAACAAAGTTAATCAAGCCATTCACTAGTACATTCCCATCTCCCATTACATTTCCCATCTATTCCTCAACATACTCTACTCAGTTACACCCCTGACACACCCAGTGAACCCTGAAACATTGAGCACACCGTTGCACACTGCAACACTTTTAAGTAGTTGCAACATACAACATGGCACTTAAGCATGAGTACAGGATCAAAACAAAGCTCTTTACAAAAAATATATATAAAGAAACAAAAAAAAAACAAAAAGAAACAAAAAGAAATGAAAGAAAAAAAAAGAACAAAAGAAAAAAAGAACAAAAGAGTAAAGAGCGAAGAGCAAAAAAGCCAAAAAGAAACACAAGACCCTTGGCACTTTCCATACAAGCCCCAGGCAGAAGGTAGTTATCTTAGAAGCAAGTACTCATGTCTCAAATGCTCAAGTAACATCTCGTTGCATGGCTTTGGCTCTCTGCCAATAGGTTCCCTTTAATACTAAACAGAGGCCCTGTTCCTCCAAAGAATGCAACACATCATCATGTGGCTTTGGTTGTGCCAACAAGTCTTCTTAAACACTAAACAAGAGTCTTGTTTCACCAAAGGACGTTGTTGGCACATTTTGGCCATTTCATGGAATAGTAGCCAAGTCAAGTTTATACAACATCATCACCAATTCTCTAAAATGCCAGGAGCAGTAGAATTCTGAAAATTATGCTGCGTTAACAAACTTTTAATTGGTTTTATTTTGTTGGTTTATATGGGTATCCTATTTCATAAAAGGAAAAACAAAAAGGCCAAATTACAGATTCCCAGGTTGGGTGAACAGTTTTTAAAAAATCTCCCTCCAAGAAGTCATCGTAGCCACTGACACTTTCAGTGTAGCTAATTTGGTAGGAGAGGGTAGCTGTGGAAAAGTATACAAAGATACTCTAAGTTTAGGTTATGTTGTGGCAATAAAATGCTTCACATATTTGAATCAGAGGGCTGGATAATTAGAAGAAGAGGAAGTCAAAGCGAAAGGATGAGAATAACAAAAATGAAGTTAACGATATTTGCCACAGTGAACCATAGAATCGGAAGGAGATGTCGAAAAAATAGATGAGGTAGGTGAGGCCAGCAGTGATATTTGTCAAAACGAACAAGTGGAGAAGAAGAAGAAGAAAGAGCTAGATGCCGTGGTTTTTGGGGCGTTGGGCTTCACTGGCAAATATGTTGTCCGATACTTGCTCGAAGTCACAGCCGCGCATCGGTCGAACTTGCAAAAATAGGCATTGCCAGAAGCAGCCACAGCCAGCTCGCTGACATCGTATGCTAGGCCTCCCCTCCTTCGCTGCCAGTCGTGGTTTTGATTCTGGAGGTTGATGTCTCTGACATGGATTTGCTGCAGCGACTGTGCGCGCACACCTACCTCGTGCTCACCTACGTGGGCCTATTCCACCTCTACGGCAAACCCTTCATCACCGCCTGCATCGTCGTTGGCATCGATTACCTCGACATCATTGGCAAGCCCAAGTTCATGGAGCGCATGGAGGCCCTTTTCCATGACCGAGCTGTGGAGAGTGGGTCTTTGGTTGTGAGCGTGTGCAGGTTCAATTCCATTCCAGTCGAGATGGGATTGTTCCATCACACGTAGCAGTGGGAGGTGCCGGTGGTGCCCAACAGCGTGACTGCATATGCGGAGTTGATTTTTGAGAAGAGGATTATGGGTAATCTTGGTACTTATGAGTCTGTCGTGCTTGGTGTTGCTCATGCTGATGAGCTTCATAAGTTCAGATGCTCCAGACCCAAGCGAGCTAGGCCCAACAAAAATTGAGGAACAAAAAGGAGAAGGAAGGGTCCCTGTTCCTGCATCTATATCATTTGTTGGCCCTGTTTTGCAACAGCAGAGCACCGGATATAGATCTAGATCTGGTTTCCAGGTCATCGTTGGACTTAAGATTGTGCACTGTAGCTCCAAGAACAATCTCGCGGCCATGCCAAAAATACAAGATATACAATCCCAGTACTCCCAACTCTGTTATCTGCAAAACGACCTTGATGTTGATCCAAATTTCAAGTCATTAATAGTGGCAGCAACTTTGAAGATGATGAACTAAAATCTGCTCATACAAACGATTGTCCAGCATGAGCACCTTCATACAAACGATGGCCGGACTTACCAATGGCATCTTCATGTTGAACCTGGACTATGATGACCATTACACAAACTACATAATGGCAAGAAATGCTATGTGTTGACACTATAAACTATATACTATCTACATGATTAAAATATAATTAAATAATATACTATCTACATAACATGAAACTCACTTTGTATTGAAAACGTGAGAGTGCTACTCCATTTATGCATTCAGTTGTACACACTTACATATATATTTATATATTAACCCATCCATGTATGCATCAACTCCATGGTTACTATCTCTACTACTATGATTTAAATAACAATAAAATATTTTATGATTTAAAAAGGGAATTTATGCAACAATTGTTCAAAGTCCTATGTGAATTGAACACTTGTCAATGGAAATGGTGGTTATAACCACCACAAAGGCCACTTGTCAACTACAACCTCTTTATCTCCACAAAGGCCACTTGTCAACTAAAAAGGCCACTTGTCAACTGCAACTTGTTTCTCTCCATGGTAAACACTTGGCAATTGAATGAAGACACTTGGCAGCTGAATGAAAACATTTGGCAACTAAATAGGACACTTGTCACCCGCAGCTTTTTTATCTCTATGGTGGTTATAACCACCCAAGATATTTTGTAACTTACGTACCTACCTTTGAACCCTATAAAAAGGCTTCAGGGGGAACAATAGAAGATTTTTGAGAAGACATTAACATCACACTTTGGAAGGCTACTAGCTAGCACTTGGGCTCTCACTTGGAGACACACTCTTGGAAGACATTGTGAAAGATTGCTTGTAAGATGGCTTGCTAAAGAAAAGATTTCAGCCTCTTTGTCATGGTCCTATGAGTTATGTTTTTATTTTTTTATTTTTTTTAAATTGTTTAGCTAGTGGTTTAGATGGTATCATCCTTGGAAAGTAATTTTAGGATTTTTAGATTGCTCTTATTGTTCTTGTTGTACGATTGAAAATTTTTGTTAAAATTTTGCCATAGAATCGCTTGTGTTTGAAAGCCTTAAGAGCATTTTAGTAGTGAATTTGGTTATTGTGCAACATATAAGAACTACTATTGGGATTGTTGAAAGAGAGCCTCTGCTTGTAGTCATGCTGTTGAATGATTCAATAGTCAAGAGGGTTCAGAAAATCTTTGGTATTTTGATGGGACCAGAATAGCTTCTTTTTATTTTTAAAGTGAATCTCCGTGGTATTTCAATCAGACATTATCAAGTCTTTTGAAGGTTCTGTTGAATGCAATTATTAACATCCATTATCTAGCCAAAATGGAGTCTCGTACGTGGTAGTTTACGCAACAATTTTTAGTAGCATAGTAGGATTGTCTTGAAGAAATTGCTTATTTGAGCCTTGGAAGTTTGAACAATTAGTAGATATTGAATTTGGGATAGCTTTATTGTGAAGTGTTTACTCATGTCATTTTACCTTGTTTAAATATTTGAGGTCCACACAAATATGCTTTCTTTTCTGTCTATTTCCATTGAATCTTGCTCTATTTCTAGTTATCTTGTGGAACTATCTCTTTCTTTGGGGAAAATTAGAAGTAGATTTATAGAGTTGTGCTCAAATGTTTTTACAAAATTTTATTTGTTACAAGTAGCTATTATAAGGACTGCATAGACTAGGCAATTGAACACAATAGGAACTCTCAACAAATCACAGTACTTGGCAAAGTTGGCTGAATCTCTTTAAAGTAAGTCATTTGTAGTTTACACACAAACAATCATTTCATTTTACACAACCGCACACCGCAACAGCACACACACATACTCACATTAACTACTGAGTCTATTTGAAGGTATCTGGGCCTTGGTGTTGCCAGAGACCAGCAAGCACCTATATCCTGTTCGAGGACACTCGTTGGTGGTCGCATCCCAAACGGTTGCCAATAGACGTACACCTCATGTCTTGGTTCCAAGTCTGCTAGACAATGGCTATTGACAAGGATCAACATGACCCGTATACACACCAAAGCATCCCCTTCACCATGCACAATCCCTTGATCAGTTCTCAATCCCCACAATTTCCATTTCCCTATCCAACTACAAACTTCATTTCCCCAATCCCATGTACTACTGAACATGCTGCGATGACATTTGACCAAGTGTCAAAGGACAATGTTTCTACCAAGTTGCTTGTGGTGTTTTGTACTTCTTTGTCGACACTTCTTAGGTCGATTCCTCCAAGCTTTAACAAAGAGGGGCCAATGAAACAGCACCAAAATTTGGACCCAACACTTTCAGACAAGAATCAAGCTAAGTCATGATGCTTCCCAGCATGACTAAAATTTGTGAACCTCAAAAATAGCATCAAACGAAGCATAATTGAATAAGAAAGAGTTTCCTAGGACCCATAGGTGACTACATCAGCATCCAACATCAGGAATTTCAAGTTTTGGGTTCAAAATACTTGGTTTTGACCAAGTATACTCTGGGCACACCTCGGTGTACGCTGGCCAGCGTACAACCCAGCGTACAGCAACTTTTGAGCCCAAAAAATGAGCCAAAACATGCTAGAATTGAGAATATGGACCCCTAGGACATACCCAAGGTCCCCAATAGCTCTCAAGTACCTAAAAATCAAATTTTGAGCTCCAAATGATGGGTTTTCATTCCTGCACGCCAACATGCACGCCCAGAGTAAAGCCCAGCTTACAGCAACTTTTGAGCCCCAAAAATAAGCCAAAACATGCCAGAATTGAGTGTCTGGACCCCCCATGACCTTCCCCAAGGTTCCTAGTAGCTCTCAGGTACATGAAAATCAAATTTTGGGCTCCAAATGATGGGTTTTCATGCCTGCATGCTGGCCTGCATGCCCAGCGTGTACAATCATAGATAGACCAAAACAGGCATTCAGAGTAGGATTTTCATAGGAAATCAACTCCCAGAGGAAGAGAAAGCATCAGGCATCATCCTAGGCTCCCAAAAATCAAGTTTTAAGTTTGAAAAGTGGCAATTTCATGCCTATACGCTGGCCTACACGCCCAATGTGTAGCCCAACATGCACCACTTTGAACAAGGTTGATTGGGAATTTTAGGCAAGATTTTGACATGGAGTCAGCCCTCAAGGCATGGTCAATGAATCTACAAGCCCACAGGCTCTAGAAACATCAATTTTAGGCATCATAAGGGTCATTTTTGGCGTTGCATTCCTAGAGTGCATGCCCAACGTGCAGCACAGCATGCACACTAGAAACATGCCCAAAACTCAGTCAAAATGAAGCCAAAATGAGCCCTTGGATGCCTTGGAGAACCACCAACACTTAGGAAACAAGGATCCAACCCTAGTGTACAATATTAGGCTCCAAAACTATAGTTTCCATGCCCACACACTGGTCTACATGCCTAGCGTGTATGCACATTGTGTACGCTTTTGGAGCCTTCTAAAACCCTTTTAAATCAAGGTTAAATGAGCCCAAAATTGATAGGCAGCATCCTAAGGACATTAGACATCCAGATACATGCTCAAAACTAGCTTCATAGCTCAAAATTTGGTTAGAAATTCTTCATGCTTTCTCACACGCTATCCAATGTGTGGGGCATATACGCCCAGCGTGTACACGCTGGCATGCTGCACACTTGTAAAGCTTCATTTTTTTGCACCCAGTTGATGCTCCACATGTCACCCAATCTAAAATTCTAGCATCCCACAGCTAATCATCCCATCTCATATTTGAATTTAATGCCCAAACTTGTACAAAAACCCAGATCTTTGACCAGATTAGGGTTCGAAAAAAAAACCTTGGCAGAAATTTGGGCAATCCACACTTCAAGCATCCAGAACACCCACCCTACATGTTGGACTTCTACCCTGAACATTGAGCATACAGCCTTCACGCTGTGCCTGCAGAAATTCCCAGTAGTTGTCATCACCAATCTGCATCCATCGGGGCTCTACGTCTATCTTGTGTAGATCCACAACTTCGTACAAACCAATACTTTGTACACACTCTTTTCCAATAAATTTGATACATTTGGCCAACTTTCGTTATAGTTTACATCATTTTCTATGATTATGCATGTTTACATTTTCTATACGTTTCATACTAGTTTACATTTAGTTGTAGTTTACGTATAACCCAACGTGTTGTAGTGGCAAACATTGGGGAAGTCCTTGTTTGATTCGTGTGCAGATCATCCAAGGCACTCTACCTTCGTTCATTTCCAGCTCACCCTCAAGAGGGGGTAGGGTCTACTATGCTTGTCTATGAATCTTTTGGTGCTTGTAACATTCCAGCCCGACACCGACGATTTCAGATGGTAGNTTTTGGTGCTTGTAACATTCCAGCCCGACACCGACGATTTCAGATGGTACAGATATAAAACACATAAAAGCCATAAAAATCATATACCTCAAGCTTACTTAACCATACAACCGTAACATACAAGTAAGTTTGGGAAGACAATAATTAACCAACCTATTATTGTTCCACAAAGGTGCAGAGGCACTTAGTCCTTGGAATTTGACCGGATCATGCGTGAAACACTCGTATTCATATGGTTGAGCGTAGAAAAACCTCACCGCTCATCAATTAGTTTTCATTGTTAGTTTTTTCTCAACCCTTTCTCCCAGTGCATGCCTACAGTGCGATGATTGTAATTGTACGACACCTTTATTTGAGTGTGGTGTACTTGGATACACACATGACTGGAAATAAAGATCAAGATTACTTCATCATTGCAGCATTCACTTAGTTTGATTATTTAATTGTTATTGTTATTTATTTCTTTTGTAGTTAATATCTCTTCACCCTAAACTCCTTAAACATGGAATGAGTATGACTTAATCACGAGCATTTAAGTGTGACTACTTGATAACCTAGTAGTGTACCTAGGATCTATGCTTGGTAATCCTAGTATTAGTCATGCATGAGGTCCAAGATGTGTACGAATGATTAAGGGATGGATGCTCATCACACTTAAGCTAGCTTAGAATCTCTTCACCCTTTCCATATTAGGTTAATCAAAGTTATTTCCATTACCTCTAGGAGTAGCACTAGCTTAGGACCACATCACATACCTCACTCTAGAATAAACCATACATGACAAAGCAAATACTAGTCTAGGTGGAAAGACAATGAACTGTGATCAATAAGTAACTATCTAGATACCACAATTAGACTGTCTATAGAGTTCAACTGGATCGTTCATGAAACACTCGTATTTGTATGGTTGAGTGTAGGGGTACCTCGCCACTCATCATTGGCACCATTGCCAAGGATGGTGCTAGTTATTTAGATTAGTTACATCATATAAGATCATTGTAACAAAGTAATAATGATATATATTTTAGGAAAAAAATAAAATAAATAATAATAATAATTGCAATTAAGTCACACACAAGTTCACAACCATGTCTCTCTCACAAGACTTTGATAATGCAACAAATAGTGAGGTAATTCATTGGAGAACCAACAAATTATATGATTATGAAGATAAATTTTGGAGTACCCAATCTAATGTAGGGGTTTCCTATGAACATAAATGAAGACAACATCATTCCAACTCATGAATTCATAACATACCTAGTGACGATGAACCCCTACTGGCCACTACAAGCCTAACGGAAATACAAGAGGCTATTCAAATATCTCGTAGGCATCGTAAGGAAAGCCGTCTACCCAAGCTCAACTTAAAAAAATTTCCTAATTTTTCAAGAGGCTATGATTTAGATCCACAAAATCATCTACAAGCCTTCCATGATGCCTATGTATGGAATAGCATTGATAATGAATGACAAAAACTTAAGCTCTTTCCTATGACACTCGTTGGCCAAAAGTGGTAAAAATCTTCAATGAAAGATATTAAATGTATGCAAGAGTGTCATCCTTGAGGAGAAAAATCCAAGAGTGGAAACAGGCACAACATGAACCCTTGGACATGGCCTTAGAAAGATATTATGCATTGTTAAACAACTGCCTAGGCCATGAGTTCTCCAAGGAAAGGCTAATGTACCATATCATATATGGCTCCATAATAAAATAAGGGAAACCCTAGGGATGTATGCCCAAGGTCAAATATATGAGCTACAAACCCATCAAGTCCAAGAGCTTATTAAGTAGGTAGCAAATGAAGAAGGAGAAATGGCTAAATGGGAGAATGCTAAAAAATCTCAACATGCCCAAAAATCAACAAGGGCCCATGATTATGAAGAGGAGAAATCAACTCACCTCAAGGAGGTGAAACCATCTTTGCCAATACTACAATCATTGGATGAAATTGAGGCAAAGATCAATAAGATGACAGAGTGGATACATGAAAAATGTGGAGAATATGCCAACATTATTGGAGATAGAGTTATGAAAACCCAAGAAACAGGACAAAACACCTGTAGCAAATCTGAAAGAAGGGTTAAAGAGAATATGAACTTAACTACTAATCATATGTATCAATGTAACATTTGCCTGTATGATCACCCCAATGGCCAATGCCCAATCTTGTCACATTTGCATGAGCATTGGGAAAGAATGTTACATCCAAAGTTCATACAAAAATACTGTGTTCAATCACAGTGGCAACAATCCTAGTCATAGGGGAGGCCATCTCCAAACTAGTTACACCCTTCATACCATTCGAACCTAAGTGCTTATCAAGTTCAACATCATGTTTCCCCAACTGGGTCAACATCTTCTACCTCATCACATTATTATTATTCTCCTCAATACTATCAACCCATATCCTCTCTAATAGGACCACCACCTCATGTACATTATACTTCTCCTCAATTTCAACATTCTCATCCTTCACCTCCTTCTACATTGCCACCAATTGTACTTGAAGGGTTTGCACCACAGCNTTTATTTACTGATGAGATTACCCTAAAACAGATAAAACAACAAATTAAAAGATGAAAAAATGGAAAAAAAATATTGTAAAATTAAAGAAAATGAAAATTACTTATTAATTATACTTATTATAATGGAGGATATCCCCCATGACTAATCCCTTGAGTATGGCTAGAATTAATAAATGAAAAATTTGGATCCAAGCATTTTGGAATCATTGGGGTCTGGTCATATCCAAACCACCGGGTATCTTTTGAGGTGGTGGTAGGAATATACCCAAATTGGGGTTCACACACTTGATTATAGTAGGCATAGTGGAGCAAATTATAAGATGTGGTCATGTGATAAGGAGTTAACCCGNCTTATAATTTGCTCCACTATGCCTACTATAATCAAGTGTGTGAACCCCAATTTGGGTATATTCCTACCACCACCTCAAAAGATACCCGGTGGTTTGGATATGACCAGACCCCAATGATTCCAAAATGCTTGGATCCAAATTTTTCATTTATTAATTCTAGCCATACTCAAGGGATTAGTCATGGGGGATATCCTCCATTATAATAAGTATAATTAATAAGTAATTTTCATTTTCTTTAATTTTACAATATTTTTTTTCCATTTTTTCATCTTTTAATTTGTTGTTTTATCTGTTTTAGGGTAATCTCATCAGTAAATAAAATACTCATGTGACCCATTGGTTGAGGTATTGTTCTATGCTATCAAGTCTTGAGTAACTAATTATTTGGATAGCAAGCCCACAACATCCACCTACCCATTCCATTAATAAGAGGTTCTACCTTGGGTACAATGATATTTCTAATCATTAAAACTTAAAGTAACCTTGTGTTTATTATACCCAAAGTGAAGGAGGATGGACTAAGTGGGAATGGCCAGGGTGTGACACCAAGGGGACTTGTGGATTCTCTTTGGTGACATCTATAGGAGTTATCATGCAGCTTGGTTGTACTAAGATCCTTGTAGATCTAATGAAAGATGGAATTAAGAGTAATCAAAAGGCACTCAATCAAGAAAACTCACTGTTGTTCTAGGGGGTCCCACTGGAAGGACATGCATCCATGCCTGAAGGTAGGCAGCTTCTCTAGATTAAGCATTCAAAAAATGAAAAAAAAGAGAGCAAGAAGAGTGTGCCAAAGAGGCCACATAAAAAGAAAAAGAAAAGATCAAGCTCAAAGTGCCACAAAGCAATTCCAAATCACTCCTCCCTTGAACAAAACGCCAAGTGATCGTACACCTTGCTGCCATGGGCTCTTATGGTTGTCCATCATTGGATGAAACAATGCAATGTCACTGATCAAAGAAATGGACTTGGTCCTGATTTTGGATTGACAGATTAAAGAAACATTAATCATGCCTTACATTGAGGATTCATTGTGCCCTAGGCTAGTTACCTCATATCCTACTCTTTGCAATCCCTTCTACAATTCGTCCCATCTCGCCGTTCTTGTAATTGGGACTCGTGACTTGTGTAGCATTGAATTTATACCTCATCATAGTGGTATTTACGTGTTTGTGTTTTGTGAAATTGGTGTAGATTGCATTTAACCATTCTAGTACCTACAAACATTTTAAGGCGTGGTTACGCAAGGGCATTATAGGTTGGAATCTGCTTTGGGGAGGACCCACTTATATGAATTTTGTAATTTGTACTTGTTGCACACCACCACATCATTTTATACCCTTTGAGTACTTCATTGCCAAATATATTCTTTCCCTTATCATCCTTCCAGTTCAAATGTTCCTATGTACCAACACATGTCCTTTTTCTTTATACTCTTCATGACTTTCATTGCCAGATTTTACACCATTATCCCTTTTATGCCTTAAGGATTATCAATTTTACCATAGATCCTTTATGTCAACTTCAAGTCCTTCATTTTTGAGTTAGGAATTTCAAAAATTTATCAATTTTTCCAAGTACCCTAGTTTAAATAGGCCACGATATCGCATATGCAATATCATGTCTGACGCAATATCATAGATGCGATATTGCATACACAATATTGCATCCCATAAATACTATAAATATGCCTCCCCACGAATTTCAACATCATTTGCAACTATTCACATGAGGGAGTTTTTCAAATTTTCTTCTATGACTTGCGATTGCATATCTCTTGTTCCAACAACCATAACTCACTCACTAGCGCTTCGATTTTCATTCCACTTAAACCTATCTAAACCTGAAGTGTTTATCTTAGTCGTGGAAGAGGGGTACATTATGAATTGTGCACAATTTTTTTGAAATTTTTCATCACCCAAAGGACACTATCAAGGGTAATTAATTATACAAAAATGCTCAACATGTGCCAAAAAACAACTTCATCTCCTCACTTATACCAGGAAATTAAAAATTATGAAGCCACCTAATCAAAGTGGGTCAAATATTAAAACCTTTTAGGGACATTTTCACAAAAATTCCCAACTTTAAATCACACAGAATAAGAGACAAATCCATTAAGACAAGAAGTGAGCTATAACTTAACTTTGGTAAGCAACCTTACTAATGATTGATCTCGTGTGATTGCAGATGGCCACAAAGCATGGACAACAAGAAGGACCCTCTCAAGGTATGTCCAAGCAACCTAGAGAGGTAGAAGATNAAGGACCCTCTCAAGGTATGTCCAAGCAACCTAGAGAGGTAGAAGACAAGCATCTCCCAAACAACATGTAGAGCAGGAGGTGCAATCATTTAACATTCATCAAGAGACTCCTACTACTGTAGAATCAGAATAGGCAGAAGGAGGAGCTACTGCAGTGCCTGAATAGGGACAACAACTCACATTGTCCCCAAAATGTGTTTAGGCCATCCATGAAAAGTCCACATCAGCTGTAATGATCATGGAATTAAACTTTGTACCTTTCATAGAATTCACTCTTGAGGTTGTTGGAGACCAACTCAAAGGGTCTCCATTATGGCCTATCCTCTCTGAAAATGGTGCCTGGTACTTAGGAGAAACGTACCAATTTTGGCACAATAAGGAAGAAGGCATCACGGTCAACATTTGTGGTGTGTCTATAGATTTTTTTGCCAAGGCCATCTTATAAGTGTTGAACCTTCTGAATACAGGGCCAAAAATTACTCACCTGTCCACTCACTCTGATGTTGATGTGTGAAGAGTTTGGTTGGATAGGGTGTACGACAAAGAAGACAAGAAATATGGAGAGTTGACATTGGAAGAAAGGATATACTTCAAGATTGAAAATTATCACATCTTCCCAACAAGAGGATTAAAAGGAATCTCAACATATGTAGCAAGAGGAAGTGTGATATTGATGGAAAAGGCTAATGCTAACCTTCCTCATTGTACTGCCCGAAATCGTCAGTCTCCGGCTGGAAGGAAACAGAGACCGTGGGATCGCAGGATGCGCACAGAAGACCCTACCTTCACTTGAGGGTGAGCTAGAATGAATGAAGGCAGAGTATCTTGGGTGGTCCATGCATGGATCAGACAAGGATTTCCCCGAACGTACACCGAAGTGCTAGACATTGGGTTATACGTAAACGGCGTAGCGGGCGTAAACAGAGTGTAAACATAAACAAGCGTAAACAGAATATGTACAACGATTAATGCAAACTGTAAATGATTATGGGAAGAAAATGTAACAATGACATTACAGAATGAAAGTACAATGCATCGGTCAAATGCAGTTGTGAGTGGAACACAAGGCGGACGAAAGCCCCAGTGGGTGCAGGGATGATTGCGGCTGGTTCACGCCGTAAGCACAGCGTAGAGGCTATATGATCAGCGTACAGGGTTGTCTAGTGTAAGAGGTTTGGAGCTCTAGTTCACAGCATCTCTGTTCTCTAGTGTGCTCTGGGAATTTACCAACCATCCTAGATTTCGTCAAAATTTGGGGTTTTATACAGGTTTTGACGGCAGACTCGGGTGGGGCAACACGTGGCATGTTGACCGGGTGCAAGGGCGTAAAATTTACAAGCGTACAATATGTTACATTTTCCAGGCATATACGCTGGGCGTATACGTTGTCTGTAGCGAGCGTAGATTGTGGGCATATACGTTGGGTGTATACGCTGGTGGATGCTGGGCATATACGCAGGGGCGTATACGCTGATATGCTGGGTGTATATGCTGGGGCATATACGCTGATGGTTGCTGCCTTGTGCCAAATCTCACTCTGTAGTGTTGTTTTCATGTCGTCTTTGGAGGTTTCATGTTAGACGTCTGCATCTGTCGTACCTGCTGAGCGTACATCTGAGGCATGTACGCTAGGCATTTACGCCGGACGTCTACGCCGGGCGTATACGCTAGGCGTATACACTATGACTTTGAGCGTACACGCTAGGCGTATACATTGAAGGTTGAGCATATATGCTGGGAATGTACAATTGGGCGTATATGTTGGAACTGCATACTTAGTGAAAATTGAGCATTTGATCTCCGAAGTTGCCATGTTTTACACCAAATGTAGTTGTGGTCATCTGGGGGTCCCAGGGACCTGCTTGGTGTTGGACAAGTACTAAGCTCCAAATTTTGTGGTGTTTCATTGGCCCCTTTTTGTTGACATTTGGAGGAATTGACCTAAGAAATGTCGACAAAGAAGTAAAAAACACCACAAGCAGCTTGATAGAGACTTTTTCCGTTGCCACTTGACTAGACGTCGCTGCACCGTGTTCAATAGTACCTGGGATTGGGAAAGTGGTATTTTGTAGCTGGTAGGAGAATGGGGATTGTGGGGACTAGTAACTACCCAAGAGATTGTGCTTGGTGAAAAGGGGATGCTCTGGTGTGTGTGTCATGCTGATCCTGGTCAATAGCCATGATTTAGTGGACTTTGAATTCAGACATGTGATGTGCGTCCTTTGGCTGAACAAGACTCTTGGGTAATGTTCAAGAGAACTTGATGGCAAGGCCAAAGCTATGGGAGGATTTGTTACACTCTTTGGAGGAACAGGGCCCTTGTTTAGTTTTTAGGGGAAGCCTGTTGGCGGAGAGCCAAAGCTATGCAACCGAATGTTCGTCGATTGTTTTTGACATGAGCACTTAGTTCTAAGACAACTGCCTTCCTGCCTGGGGCTTGTATGGGAAGTGCCAGGGGTTTTGCTTTTTTTTTTGAAGAAAATGTTGCTTTGATTTTGTACTCATGCACAAGTGTTATGTTGTGTGTTGCGACTGCTTCAAAGTGTTACAGTATGCAACAACATGCTCAAAGTTTTGGATGTACTGTGTGTATCAAAGGTGTGACTGAGTGAACTGTGTCAGTGAATAGATAAAGAGTGTGTCAGGAGATTGGGATGTACTAGTGAATGGTTTGATTTAGTCTTGCCATGTGTGCTGTGAACATCGTCCCATCTTGCTGCTTATGATGGAATGCATTCTTGTGTGACAGCTTCTGGGTGTCATCCTGCAAACATAACTCCAAGGAAACAAGAAAACCATGAGTGAATAAGCGAGCTTAGACTTACACAATGACCAAGACATTGGAGGTGATTTCAGGCATTGTAGATGAGTGGCAGCGACGTTGGTGGGATTGTCTGATGGCGAGCGATGCAATGATTCTGATGAAGCTTGAACGTGGTGGCGGATTGAGGAACNTTTTAAGTCTTAGCGGACCATGAAGAGGTGAACCAGTTTATAGTCTTAGCGGACTTTGATGAGTGCAATGGTGGCAGTTTATTGTCATGTCGGACGGGTGCTAGTTTATCGTCATTGTGGACACTGTGTGGTATCGGTTTATCGTCATGATTCCAGGATGAGCTATGGTATTAGTTTTAAGTTATAATCTAGGACTGTTCTGTGGTATCAGTTTTAAGTCATGACTCTAGGACTCGCATGTATCTAAGCTTGTACTCAAATGTAGAATGGTTTTAGGAACAAGTGATTGGTTGGATTGGCAAGTTCATTTCCTTCCATATCAACAAGCTTGAATGCTCCGTTGTCAAATGCTTTAATGACCAAGTAAGGCCCTTCCCAGTTGGCTGAGAATTTGTCTGAGTGTTCTCGAATTGCCTTAAGTACAAGGTCACCTTCTTTGATGGGGCACTTATGGATGTCGTGCCGATGTCGTTGCCATTGTTGTTTTTGATACCATTCGATCTAATTGAGTGCGCGTATGCATTCTTCCTCCACCGAGTTGAGGTCAATGATGCGCAGATCATTGTTTTTCTTGTCATCGAGGAGTCTGGAAAGTATTATTCTTAAAGATGATACCTGTAATTCCAAAGGTAAAATATCTTCTGAACCGGAAACAAGACTATATGGTGTTTTACTTATTGAAGTTTGATGTGTAGTACAGTATGCCCACAATGCTTATATCAATTGTTCATGCCATCTTCACTTGCTTTGGATGAGCATCTTTTTGAGTATTGCAATAATCATTTTGTTCGTCGCCTCTGCTTGCCCATTTCTTTAAGGATAGTAAGGGGATGAAAACGAGTGTTTGATCCCTAGACTTTCACAAAAGGTTTTGGTCTTGGCACTGCTAAATTATGGCCCGTTGTCAGTGATGATTGTCATGGGAATGCCAAAGTGGGTTACAATATTTTTGAGAATGAAATTGCATACATGTTTAGATGTAGTTTTTTGAAGGGGAGAAGCTTCTACCCACTTCATAAAATATTTGGTTGCGGTTATGACAAAACTATGCCCTACAGAAGATGAGGTGGTTATCAGGCCAATAAGGTCCAATCCCCACTTTTGAAAGGGCCATGTGATTTGCGCTGTATGCAACTTATTTGGTGGGACATGTATTAGATTGCTATGTTTTTTACAAGTACTACATGTTTTGACCTTGGAGAGACATTCATATTCCATGTGTGGCCAATAATAGCCTAAGCGTCTGATCTTTGTTGCCATGGCTTTTGGAGCTATTTGTCCTCCACATAGTCTATCGTGTACTTGCTTGACAATGGTTTGGGCATCGGTACTATTGACGCATGTTAGCAATATGCCTTCATATGATCTGCGACATAATGTGTCCCCTACTAGTGTATACTGCTTAGAATGTTTTCATACTGCATCCTTTTGCACATTTGTTAGATGTCGTGGTGTTTCGCCATGTAGAAGGTATTCTTTTATGTCATCATACCATTCTACCACGCGTATCGTACTAACAGATGCGATTGGCAGCGTGTCAAGGGTATCGGTTATTGGTTCGGCACAACTGGTTATGGCACTTGGCAATGTGTGGAACATGTCAAGCGATATGTTTAATGCCAAGGTGGCTAGTGCATCTATGATGGTATTGTCATTTCTAGAGATGTGTTGCACATCGATGCTTTCGAATCGCCTCATTAGGTGTTTTGCCAAGTCGAAGTATGGTTGTAAATGTTGGGCTTTACATGTATAGACGTCTGTGACCTTGTTTATGACCAGCTGCGAGTCTCCTCTGACCACAAGTTGTGTGATGTCTAAAGCTAATGCTACCACGAGGCCTCTAAGGAGACCTTCGTACTCTGCTATGTTGTTTGTACAATGAAAGTTGAAACGATAAGCAAAGGGTCAGATTTCCCTGGAGGGATAGGTGATGACAGTGGCTGCAGCTCCCTCGAGAGAGGTGGATGCTCTATAAAAGTTTAAAATGGTGTCATAGTCATCGGGTACTATATATATTGCACTTATATTCTCATCTGGGAACTCTGGTTCTATTATCGCTTGATCGCGCATTGGTGACGTGGCCATTTGATTTGCTATGGCTTGACCTTTGACTGATGATTGTGCTATGTAGTGTAGGTCAAATTCAGCTATCATAGCTTTCCAGCGGGCTATTCGACTCATTTCGTAAATGTTTCCTATGATGGACCTGAGCACATTGTCCTTGCAAATTATATTAACTTGGTTACGGAAGAGGTAATGTCGCCATTTTCTCAAAGAAAAGACCAAAGCTAAACAGGACCTCTCCACGTCGTTATACTTTTTCTCATGAGTGACTAATGCATGGCTTAGGTAATATACAGGGACTTCGGTTCCGTCATCTCATTTCTGGAAAAGCATAGACGCGATTGACGAATCCGAAGTAGCAAGGTAGATGTAAAATGGTTTATCATTTTGAGGTGGATAAACCATTGGTAATCGGGCAAGTGCCGCTTTAATGTTATCGAATGCTTCTTGACACTGCGGAGTCTATTCAAAATGGACGTTGTTGCGTAACAAGTGGTTCATAGGTTTTAGTTTGTCTGTCATTTTTTCTATGAAGCGCCTAATAAATTATAATCTACCTTGTAGACCTCGTAGTTCGGTAAGGTTGCTGGGTGGTTTTAGGTTTGTTATGGCCTTAACCTTATCGGGATCTACTCGTATCCCTGCTTCTGAAGCTATGAATCCAAGCATCTTGCTTGTCTTGACGTCGAAGACACATTTTTTCGGATTGAGTCTTAGTTCGTACTTTAAACAACGTTTTAATACTAAGTCGAGATCTTGTACATGTTGTTCTACTGTTTTTGACTTAATCACAATGTCATCCACGTAATCATTGAGTGAGTGTAACATGTAATCACTAAAGATAAATATCATCGCTCTTTGATACATGGCCCCAGCGTTCTTGATACCAAAGGACATCATTGTGTAACAAAAGGTTCCCCATGGTGTCATAAAGGTTGTCCGAAGTTGATGCTCCGGGTTGATGCGTATTTAATTGTATCCCAAGAAGCTGTTCATAAAAGATAATAATGCATGCCTAGTGGTCGAGTCAACAAGCTGATCGATGCTGGGTAGAGGAAAATCATCTTTTATGATTGCAACATTTAAATCCCGAAAGTCAATGCATAAGAGAATGCTCCCATTCTTCTTCATAACAATGACCATGTTGGATATCCACTCGGTGTAATCAATAGCGCGAATGATGCCAGCCTGATAAAGTTTTGTGATCTCACTACGAACTGCCAATGCCACTTCGGGTTTAACCTTTCGTGCCTTTTTTTTTTACTGATTTCAATTTTGGATCAAGGATAATGTTGTGCTGGACAATTCGGGAATCTAGTCTGGGCATGTCCGTGTAAGACCAAGCGAATGCTTTCATGTTTTCCCTAAGCACGTTCTCAATGTCTTTGGCTAGTTGAAGTTGTAATAAGGTGCTTAATTTTAATATTTTAATTTCCCCATCGGGCATGGTTATGGGGGTTTCGGTCAACGGGTCTTCGGTGATATTTTCGGCTTCTATGTCGAGGGATTTTGTCATGCCTTTGTAGTTGTCTATTATTTGCTATGTTGAGGTGATGACTGCGTCGTCCGTTGTTGAACTTAAGTAGATGAGGTTTATGTTGGTGTCCCTTGCAATTTTACTGTATGGTCCATCGATAATTAACGGTTTGGTTAAGTGCTGACAATCCATCAGGCTTGCTCCTACCAATAAACGGAGAGCTGAATGAGCTAATGGGTATCGTTCTATGTTTTTTGGTAATTTTAGATATGTGTACATGCATGATGGTGGATTATCATCACACCGGGACACGTGGTAGTTTAAGGCCATACTGGGCCGTGGGTGGTAATTTAACGCCTTACCGAGCCACAAGTGGCAGTTTAACGCCTTACCGGGCCACGAGTAATCTAGAGGTGGTAGTTTAAGGCCATATCGGGCCGTAATGGCAGTTTACGTTGGAATGTTCAGCGTAAACATCCAGAATGGGGTCCACAGGGGAACCGGGGTGTCGTAATTTCTGTTTTTTTATTATTTTCGAGCAAATGTTTTGCGAAAAATGAGTAAAAAGGCAAAAAGTAGCAAACTGGGAGGCAGCAGCGTAAGCGGCGGCGTCAGCATCGGTGGAGCGCTATAAAAAGTGGG
>MNCI01036755.1:317758-354950 GCA_015680685.1 Gnetum montanum | reverse complement strand
GGGGGGGGGGAAGCTTCATTTGTCACATTGCATTATGAGTGTAAGCGACTGAGCGAGCGTAAGCATAAACTATGAAACCTAGCGTAAGTGTAAACCCAAACTATAGCATAGACGCCGATCGATTAAACCCAGCGTAGATGCCGACTAAACCCCAGTGTAGATGCCAAGTGTAGAAGGTTGAGCGTAGGCATACAGAGTTTCAACCCTCAGCGTGAGCTATCAATCCTAGCGTAGATGCCGAGATGGGCAAGGGCAAGGAGGTGGAAGGGCAGGGGAGGAAGAGTCTTGACTTGACCTTCGCCGAGGAGAGCGAAGCCATGCTGTAGTGCCTGCCCTGGCCAAGGATTCCATCATGGCCTGGAACATCACATAGGTAGGCTCTGATTCTATTTCTGTTAGTTATTTTTTCCTGTATGTGCTTCGTAGCGTAGATAGTCTCACAGGGGTTTTCGGCATATATGCCGAGCGTAAAGTCACAGCGTAAAGACGTCGGCGTATACGCCGAGCGTAAAGTTTAGTGTAGAGACGTCGGCGTATACGCCGAGCGTAAAGTTTACAGCGTAAAGTCAGGTTAGCATCGACTGTCATAGCGTAATCTGTTTTCAGCGCACAGCGTAATCACTTTTCCTTGCTGAAGGCTATACGGCGTAAGAAGTTTTCTATGCACAAAGTTTTCTATTTTATCAGTGTAGACGATCTACGCTGTGACGGCGTATACGTTGAGGGTTTCTTCGGCGTATACATTGAGCGTATACAGTTCTTTCAAGTATGATGTAGTAGACTTGTTTTTCATGTTTTCTGGCATAAACTGTTTGCTCAGTGTCTAGCATAGACTATTTACGTTGGCCCCTTCTGTGGCGTATACACTAAGGGTTTCTTCAGCATATATGCTGAGTGTAAGAGGTTCGGACGTCAGCGTAAACAGTTAGTTATCAGCGTATACGCTGGGTTAGGTAGCGTATACGCCAAGCATGAACAGATTTTGGTGGCGTATACGCTAGGTTTAGCAACGTATACGCTGGGCGTAAACAAATTTCAGCAGCATCTACACTAGGTTTTAACAGCGTATAGTCCGACCGTAAATAGTTAGAAAATTTCTCTAAGTGTTAGTCTACGATGTAAACCTTGGTTTTTCGCGTTGTTTTCATGCATGGTTGATTTTATGTTGGTACTTTGGTTGTTTGCAGGGACAACAAGCCTTTTCTCCTTGTGGTTGAGCTTGTCGGGGTGCTAACATGATTTGGCCCCATGGAGGCGAATGAGCCTACCCCGGACCTAACCATGGAACACAACGGGGTTTGGTTCAGAGAAGGTGCATCTGAATTCCTATCCTTCATATTGGTCACACCTAAATGAATTGGTGGCATCGAGCATAGTTGAGGCAATGCTGCCAGGAGCTTTGGAGGGTGTCATTGTCTTCATGGAAGACATTTATGAGGGGCAATTTATGAATGAGGACGGTTCTTCCCATGGGCCTAAGTCCACATGCTCGTTAGTGCATGAAACACCGTGAAAAAAAAATTGCGAGTCGGCCTCAGGCAAAGATTCGCAATTCAAGCAGGGACGCATGTCAGAAATCTAGAAGGGAGAACAAGACAGAGCAACACCAAGAGGCACGTAGCATCAATTCTTCAACTTCCTGCACAGATTTCTACTCTTACTGTGTTTTCTCTGTTTACGCTATATCACGCGACGCTGCATAATGGCGCTTAGCGTAATTGTTACTTTGGCATAGGGAGAAGCTTAAGCAGCGTGATATGCGACTCCTTGTGTATTTTGCTAAGTCTTTTGATCAAAAGCTAGGTTTACGCTCTATTACGCACGACAGCGTAATAGGCTCCAGAACAGTCAAAGGCAAAGTCCAAGAAAGTGCGATTGCTTACCTTACGCTCATCACGTAACGTAGCGTATCATAGCGTATTGCGTCGCCAAACTAGACATCATTTACGCTTCATCACACGCGGTTGCGTATGCAAGTGTAAAACTAGACATCATTTACGCTCCATCACGCGCGGCTGCTTATGCAGCGTGAATAAGCGTAATGGAACCCAAAGTCAGTTGAAACACGCCCGACACGCACCTGCTCCTTACACGCACAATACGCAAACAAGTGTATTATGCGTAATCATGCAGTTTTACACAAAACAGTCAGACCAACAGTACCCGAAACACTCGGGACACACGTCATCAGGGTTGCACTTTTTTCACCAGATGTCGCAGCCTATAAATACCCCAGTTAACAAGATACGGGGTTTGGCAAATCAGAGAAGCAAAGGCATTTTTCTGAGCACTGGAGCACTTGTCATCTTTTGAGCAGAGATACAGAGAGTAGTGCTTTAGCAATTGTTGACAGCATTACCTTCCGGTAGAAACAGAGCACAGTTCGCTTTGAGCATCGGCAACAGGGGTAATCGGTCTGCTGGGAAGGATGCTATTGGTCAGAAATAGTTGATCGGTAGGCGTCAGAGTTTGACCTTCCTTGCATCCCGGCTTTAGCCTTCGAGGTAGATCGGACTTCTGTTTGGACAGTTTTCTTGTTGTTTTATGCATTGCTTCACATCCAGTAATCGGGGTCTCCCTAGTGTAACGAGATATACGAAATACACATTTTTTTAAAGTCAAAGTGTAGATCTTGGAACTACGTGTTTCTCTTATGACAACCTCCTCTTATCATGTTTAGCGTTATCATCATTGCAATTCATCTACATTGTTTTCCCCTCGTTTTTGCGATTCCTCGAATCAGATTGTCTCGCTAGATATTCATCGGTTTACTGATTAGTAAGTCCCTATATGATCGACAAGACCGTTCAGGGCGCCGCGGATTCGTTTTCCCAGCATAGCCCTCGCATGGATCCGTGGTTGAAACTGTGTACGTGGAATTTCGTTTGGTATTTTCCAGCTGCCGACATTTTCCGTCGTTACATTTTTCTGGCGCTATAAGGAGGGCCTTCAGGCTCCGATCCGAATACTTCAGGTAGCCTTAGTAGCGATCCATACCCTAAACTGTAAACGTAATACCTCTACGGAAGTTTACGGCCAATCACGTGGTATAGATCGGTCGCAAGGGCGATTTCTTTGAAATCCAATAGGGTAGAAAGCCTATTTTGAGCTTTTGTTGCCAACCATTCCTTAGATCTGGTTATCACTTACCATTAATCTTATTGCCCAATGGATTCTTTGTACACAACCACAACTGCCATGGTCCCTACTGATCTGGGTGCCACATCTGTGAACCCTATTGCGGTCACCCGACCAGCACCGGGCGCAATAGAATCTCAGGGACTATTGCACCGTTCATTGAGGCTCCAGGGAAAAGAGCCTATCTTCACGGTTATAACCCCTGAAGAATACAACTTCATATGTGTTAAGATCTAGGCGAAGCTAGCTCTAAGCCGAGCCAAACTTGAAGCGAAACGGAACTTTGAGGTGCTCCACCGAGGGGGCTATGATTTTAAGCCAACAACTTACGACATAATTCCCTTGACCGAACACCAACACGAACTTATTACATAGTTGGTCATGGCCAAAGGCCAGGCTTCACAAGCTGTGGTGGAGCCCTAGCATGGGGAGGAGGAAGAGGACGAATTTGCAGCCTAGTCGGAACATTCGTTCCATACTCTGGAACCTTTGTTCCATACCCTGAGCCCCCATACGTATGTAAATCCCCTGTTTCCTTTCAATGGAGAGGCCGCCTCTCTTAACATGGCCCCGACGACACAAATGCATGTCCCTGCCCTTCCACAGGCTGCTGCGCAACCGTCTGGGCTGCAAGTACAAATCCCCCACAATAACGCAGGGGTGGTTTCGTCACCACATGTACTTAGCATCCCAGTGGTGGTCCCGACGACCGTTGCGCCCCATTTTATTCATCAGATGCAACTCCATAACATATCCGCAACACGCCCGGCGCAGACCTTGTCGTTTCCGCCCCCTCCGACCCAACAGATTACCGCAGCCGTCCAGCCACCAACTTACGCCCAACAGCCTGCTGCAGGTCAGTGGGCCCACCCGGCGGTGCAATAGGCCCAGTCTGTGGTGTACGGTGCGCAACCCCCGGTCGCACCCGCAACGTATGTTCCATAGGGGGTACCGCAGTATTTACATCCTTATCTCGCGCAGCAGGCAGCAGCCAACCCCCCTACGCAAACTAGTGGGTGGTGGTCTTCACAGGCTCCCCCACCTGTTGGGATCCCTGCCCCACTAGCAGCCAGTTGACCTCGCCTGTCCTTTCCGTTTCCTAGCGTCGCCCTCCTGGTCCAACCTCCTGTGCCTTCCGCGCAAACACCTCCATTAACAGGCCTGGACCAAGCCTTCCAGCTGATCCAGACTCTAACCGAAGAGGTTCGACGCCTCAAGGCCACTGGTTCTGACACCATCCAGATCATGGACTTTTACCAGGACGATCCGATCAGTTCAGCGGTTCCTATGCTGTAGTTGCTGCCGGGGATGTCCCTACCTCATTTTACCAAGTACAATGGGGAGGGAGATCCAAACGCTCACCTTGTCACATTTAGATCTGAGTCCTTGTTGTTGCAACAGTGGCCACACACTATCATCCGCGTCTTTGCGATGTCGTTAATAGGGAAAGCTTTAGATTGGTACCAAGCCCTCCCACGCTCCTCCATCTCAACCTTGGAAGATCTGCTGACCCAGTTTGTGACCCGCTTCAAATACAGTTTGAAACCAGAAGTTACATTGGATCAGCTTATGGGGGTGAAACGAGACCCGCTCCAGCCCATCCAAAAGTTTATACAGCATTGGACTGCTACCTTGAATGAGATCCGCGAACCGATCGCGGACTCACATACGTTGGCTATGTTCAAGGGAGTAGTCAATGACTTCATTAAGTCAAAGTTGTACTACCTCTCCCCCAGTAATTTACATCAGGCCTTTGCACAAGTTAGAAGCATCCAAGATGCTGCGGAGGCCAGCAAAGACCCGATGTATGTCGCCTATAAGAATGCACATAACAAGAACAAAGACAAAGGCAAGGCAGCGACAATGACAGTAGCTGCAATAACTGAGAGTACAAAGACGAAGAACAAAAAGGCACCCACCATGCCACCTGAAACCACGACTGGTGCTGGCACCAGTTAGGACATGGCGACTCCTGAAAAGGCCCCCCAGCCTAAGCCAAACTTTGAGCGTAAGGATCGTTCAAAGTACACGGCATTACCTGTAAAGCATTTTGAACTGCTGAAACAACTGTTAGGGACAGGGCACATTCAACCTAAGAAGGTGTCCGAGGAGGCTCTGAAGCGTCACAGACGCAATTGTGAACTGCTGAAGAACCCTTCCTTAGCCTTACCTAACGAACCACCAGTTCCGAGATCTTTCAGGCTGGACCGTTTCTGTGACTACCACCAGATGTGTGGTCATGATACGGATTATTGCTAGGCGTTGAAAGATGACATTCAACGAATGCTAGATGATGGTTCGCTCAAGCTGGATCCCAGCAACCCGACGTGTCCGGAAAACCAAACATTGCACGTATACAAGGACCCATTGAACGCAAATGACGATCCTTATACGATCACTGTGGTGAGTACGGACAGTGAGAAAAAGGAACCGCCAAAATAGCCTTTTATTTTATGTGTCCCTGTCAGCTCACAAAGCGGGTCAACCACCTCATCGGTATCCAGCGGGGTCTCGAGGCCACCCTTCATTATACGAGCAGCTTCTCGGATGCACTCTTAGTCACGCAGTGGCGGTCAAGCCGCGGTCTCGTCCACGCCCACACCTAGGGCACCCTTCATCATCAAGGTGCCAAAACCAGAGGCTGCCCCTATCACGCAGGGGAAGACCTCCTACCAAAAGCGTCGATCCTCACCTCCCAAACAAAAGGGAGAGGACACATTAGTTAACGCAACGAAAGACCACTCTATGCTCGGCTTCCCTAAGCCTAGGCCCTTGGCTTTTGTACCTTTACTTGCGCCTCAGGGGTAGGATAAAGGTGTGGAAACGCAACCGCCTTCTCTTGGCAAGAAAAAGAGCAACCCTCTGACCAACATCGTTCCACCTCGGGAGATCCATCTTTTGGGCCAAATGGAAGAGGACAAAGGGGAAAAACAACCTAGTCGGGAGAAGGACCTCCTCAACGCATTTACGCAAGTCAAACAGGCTCTCAAAAAGAAAACACAACACTGAGCCTTTACGACCTGCTTATGACGTCTCGAGAACACTGTGAGGCTATGGTTCGCATGCTGACATCCATATCAGTGGATGATGGCTTGCCAATGGAGGAGGAAGCGATACATGCTGTCATGTTTCCTTCCGAAGCTGAGCAACCTACGCCTTCCTCGCTGACCTTCCATGACGGGTCTATCAAAGATGATCCTAAGAAAGGTCAGGTAACCACTGAACCTATGTTTATCACTATCTGAGTCGGTCAATACCAGATCCGGAGAGTGCATGTAGACGATGGCGCGGCTACCAACGTCATTCCCTATTCCATCGTGGATAAGTTGGGTCTGGTCGACCAGATCACGCCCACGACGACGGCCTACGTAAAATCGTTTAACGGAGCATGGGTTCAAGTTAAGGGGATGGTGCATATTGAGTTTGTGGTGGGGGAGCAATTCCCAACAGAGGCCACTTTCTTAGTCATCGAGGAGATGCCAGGGTTCAACTTGATCTTGGGGAGGTCGTGGTTAGCCTAGTTGAGGGTGGTTTTGTCACCGATACACCAAGAGATACATCTTCCCTATGCCAGAGGGGAGGTTGTGATACGCGGGGATGAAATCACCCCCAGGACCGTCAATAACATTGAAGAAGAATGGGGTTCGGAGATAGAAACGACCGATGATCAAACCTATCTCCAAACCCCACAACAAGCTGACAGCCATGTTGACGGTCTAACTTGGGCTGACCTGCGATTTTCGGATGGCAGTGTAGAGGAGTCAAACAACAAGTCTCCTTGCCCTTACGCGACGCTCAACGTAAAGGCCATCAAAAGACAATTGCGTATCAATGGTTGAATGATGATCTTTGCGTACATTATCCTTTTCTTAACGGGTTATCATGGTTACTACTTAGCAGTTTCATTTTGCGTATTTTCACTTTACTTTTGTTTTCAGTTCTTACGCTGGTCATTTATCTTCACACCGTTGTCTTTTCATACGCATGGTATTCACATTTCTTGATCACTTTAGCACAATTACGCAAAATACTATACCGTATCAATTACGCCTCTTGTATTACGCTATGGCCCGCAACGGCCTTAAACTAGTTACATAGAAATGTATACTATGATTCTTTATGCTTGATTACGCATTTGGCCCACAACGGCCTTAAACTAGTTACCCAGAATTAAGCATTATCAGCATTTATGCTTTCTCTACATTACGCATCCGGTCCGTAATGGCCCTAAACTAGTCTCTAGTTTTAGCAGAATCGTATGACGACCCACGATGGCCTTAAACTAGCAAATACATCCTATCACTATAACTTACGTGAAATTCTTAACAATTACGCTCATGCGTTATAGGTCAAAACACAAAAGACAAAAAGATATATATATAATCGCCATCCAAAACATCCACCAAGTTGTATAACACGTCTTTTCAGTTATGCGTAAAATGATATACCACTCAAGATCAATAAAACTATGCGTAAATTACAATTACGCATTTCCTCTACTACCACTATCGCCGGTATCTCTTAAGTCCGGATCCAATGCTAATGGATCGTCCTCCAATGGGCCGTCGTTTCTAGGAATGATTCTTTCATGAAGAAGGTCCTCTTCGTGAGGTCCTCGTTCCGGCACTGGCTCCATGGGAGGACGCTCTTCATCGTTGCATTCTTCTGCCTCTTCCGCTTCTTCCTCTGCTTCTGCCGCTCCCTCTGCTAACTCCTCCGCTTGTTCATCTTCCTTATCCTCGGCCGGTACCTGAAAACAGTAAGCACTTTAGCTATCCAAGACTTAACATGATAATTAGAAATGCAAACTAAGTTGCGTGTAAACTTACTTGCGATGGCCCTGCTTTTGCAGCAAAGGGAAGCTTGTCCAGGCCAGCCCACAGGCACTTCATAATCTCTTCCTCCGTTAGATTTGGCCATATATCCTCTCCCAAGGTAGCCCCAGCCTTCACCTTCCCTTTCTCCACGCTACTCCAACGGGGTGGGTCCGGGAAGAAAGTAGGGATTATTGCCTGACCCCCAGGAAGAGTCATCGCCCTTTCGGGGGACGCACTGACAGTCACCTGCTCCTCGAACTTCTTGAAGGCATCAAAAGCTCCGATGATGTCCTGGAAGACTTCCAAGGACTAGGCCCTAACGGCAAGATCACGGTAGAGCTTCTGATAAGCAATACTCTCCCGTTTGTACAAGTGCTTGTGGTCCTTCTCCTTCTGCCCCCATTCTTGCACACTGGCACAATAATCCCTCCAGTCCCGACTTTTCTGGGCCAGGAGTTCTATCTGCATCCGCTGTTCGACTAACGCCCGACTGGTCTGCATGCTATTTTTGATGGCTGTCCAATACCAGGAGTGGTCGACAATAGTGGTACGCCAGTCTTCATCCCCTGTCGCTCGCACTTGTAGGAAGTCGCACCGTGATTTTAAGTCTCCGACCTCTTTGATCAGAGACTCAACCCTCTGCTCTGACTTCTGCAACCTTTTCCATAAATTTTCATTTACACCCCTACTTTCCCATAAGGAGCGTGTCGAGCGTAACGCACATTTACGCAATTCCTCATAAATGTGACATGGAACGGCTGCTTCATTGGATGGTGGCTCTACTGTGTCCAGATCAATGGGCTCAGTGGGATCCCATCGGAGGTAAGCTCCTAACAGGAACATCATCAACATTGGTGACACATTATCACTGCGTAATATCCCAAACTAATTACAACCATAACATACTGGCTCCAGGTTCGACGCACTCCAAGCGCTCGATCATGTCGCTGACAACGCCTTCCATGAAGGCAAATTTATCAGGGAAGTCTCTCCACGCTTTGCTCCCAGCGACAGACGTAGACGCCTTCCCTTCTCCTATAGCGTAATCCAGTTAGAAACCTTGGTTATTTACAGAAATCCTGCAAACATGCTAACACGCCATTACCTTTACCGGTGATAGTGGCGACTTCGCCGACATCTTCCGCATCCCTTTCCCTTTCACGCACTTGAGTCTATGCATTGCTGGTTCCAGTAGCTGGGGCCTCCTCACACACCAGAGCCTGTACGTGGCTCACGCTAACAGCTGGGGCCTCTTCTTCCAAAATTGAGGCCCCCTCCCTACGACTTAGTGTTACTGCTCCCGTCTCAGGGGTCAGTTCTTCCATAACTTTCACTCGTCATGTCATAGCACCCTAGCATATCAGTACAAAACATCTAAACAAACATTGCGTAATATACTTCTTTCACGCTTACCAGGCGGAGGCTTACTTCACTAAAGTTTGACCGCCACAGTTTGGCCCACGTCACTCCCCGGGGCAATGCTGTACTTCGACGGTGCTTCAACCGCTAGAGGTGGTAGTGCTGCCACTGTTATCACGCTATCGCCTGAGGATGTGCGTCTCCATGCTTATCGCTTGACCTTCCCCTGTATGAACAATGTGGCAGAGTAGGAGGGGCTCCTAAGGGGATTACTAACCGCCAGTGAACTCGATGTTCAACACCTGGCGATTAGGGGCGATTCGATGCTTGTCATAAATCAGATCACAGGAGTCTACGCCTGCAAGGCTGTACATTTGCAGCCCTACTGCGATACGGCTAAAGATCTTCTAAGACGATTTGCGACCATCGATGCCCAGCACGTGCCACGCACGGATAACACGCTAGCCGACGCACTGGCTACGTTGGCTTTGAACGTGCCCACACATCTGTTGGACACCTGCCCCGCATTGATTACTGACTACACAGATCCTATCATTCAGACGGCGCAAGTCTCTTCTCTTCTCGAGGAAAGCACGCTTGAATGGTACGACGCCATTAAAACTTACCTTTTATAGGGCGAGCTATTGTCTGCATTGACACGCACACAGAAAGATGCAATCTGTAAGAGGGCTAGGAAATACGTCATCATCGGAGATAGCACTCTTTGTAGATGCTCCTTTGATGGCGTGCTATTGACTTGCGTCGACAAAAACCAAGCACAGCACATAANCGAAGTTCACGAGGGACTGTGTGGTGGCCATGTAGCACCACGGGCTATGGCCCTAAAAATTTGTCACTTAGGGTACTACTAGCCATGCATGGAAAAAGATTGCCTGACGAAGGTTAAAACTTGCAACACGTGTCAGCGTCACACAAATCTTATACACGTGTCACCCATAGAGTTACATACAACACAGATAACATGACCATTTCAACGATGGGGACTAGACATCATAGGCCCGATCATGCCAAAATCCTCTGCAGGTCACAGCTTCATTATTACCGCTACTGATTATTTTACGAAGTGGGTAGAGGCTGTTCCCCTACAAAAGGTTACGTCTCAAAAGATTTGTCCTTTTATCTTGGACAATATAGTAACCAGATTTGGTCTCCCGATGACTATCGTGACCGACAATGGACCACAATTCAGTAGCACGAAAACCAAATCCTTCTGTGGTAACCTGGGCATTAGACAATCCTTTTCCTCTCTCTATTACCTGCAAGCAAATGGTCAAGCTGAAGCAACAAACAAGGTAGTCATCAATTTGCTCAAGAAAATGCTCGATGGCAAGAAAAGGCGGTGGCACGAACAGATCCTCTACGTGCTATGGGCATATCGTACTACGTGTAGGACGGCTACAGGCAGTATGCCCTATAGCCTGGTTTACGGATCTGAAGCAGTGCTGCCCCTCGAGTTGCAAATCCCTTCTCTGAGAATGGCCCTGTCCACGGTTATAAATGAGGCTCAACACACCGAGGCTCGAATCGCAGATTTGGATTCAGTCGAAGAGAAGTGGATACAGGCTCTTGACACGATTGAAAGATATCAAGACAAACAGCGACAGAAGCACCGTCATAACCTTCAGCAACGCCCAATCAAGAAAGGAGATCTTGTGCTTAAGGCCGTGCGTGAACCAGTAGGCAAGTTCCCTGCAAACTGGGAAGGCGGTGCATTGAAGTTAGCAGACGTCAACGGCAATGAACTAGAAAATCCTGTAAATCATGTGTATTTGAAGCGGTATTACATTTAGCAGCATCTACTGTGTCGACAGCAGGTATGACAATACACATCCGCTACGACGCTAAACTAGCACTGACCGTCCGCTACGACGTAAAAATGGCATTCCTAGCACGCGTCCGCCACGACGCTAAACTGGCAATATTCGTCCGCTACGATGCTAAACTGGTAGGTTGCAACCGTCCACTACGACGTAAAACTGGCAATGTTGTATAGGTCCGCCAAGACGAAAAATTAGCACCTCTTGCATGCGTCTGCCACGACGCTAAACTGGCACAGGTAAGTAGCCGTCTGCTGAGATGTAAAACCAGCACAGATTTGTCCCTGGGTCATGACATGAAACTGACATCCACAACACGGTTTGCTAAGACCATAAATCAGACATACCACCGTTCGCTACGACGTAAAACTAGCATTTCTCGGTTTGCCCAGACTTTAAACCAGGACCATAGTCTGATGAGACTTAAAACCAGCAATGACAGTCTACTAGGACTCAAAACTGGGACTTACAGACTGCTGCCATGTAACCCAAGCGAGCGTGATCATCTCTGTATGGCTGCACGACCAATGAGGTGGGATACTAGGACAGTCCTAATGTCGCCACCCCACCGGCATCTTACTGATTCCTCGGATGAGCTAAGAGGCATCTTACTGATCCCTCGGAGATGCCGTCGCTACGTCCACTGCAGTGGTGGTACCTCTGAGAGTTTAGTCTTGCCAGTCAGAGCCCCGACGAAATCTTCACCGACAACGACCTCGGGACCCTCCGCCGATCATCGCTATCGGACGCTGGCTTCGCAAATTCATCTAGCTGGTTCCTTATCTAACCAGTTAGGTGCACTGCGTCTGATGCCTTTTGGCGAAGGTATGCAGGGCCAATCGTCAGGATTGGCAGCCCCGACCTTACGCTCCAGCTCTTTCTTCACGTCCCAATGGCTCTATCTCGCATCAAACTGTGCTCGTTTCGACAACCTCACCTCTCATTCGCATGGGCACCGGTATCCTCTATTTTCTTCTGTGGTTGCAGGTTACTTGCTTCGAGGATGTGGTTCAAAGGTGCATTCATCTGAACGGAGAAGAAAAATAGCGTTCTGAGATGGCTACTCAGGTTTGCCCGACCACTTCGAGCTACACGCCTATGCCCCTCATAATCCTACCCTTAGCTCTTATCTCCTTTCATCCCCACCAGCCGCTTCCCATACGCAGAACCTCCATACGCAAGTATCCATTTTCCGCACTCACACTAGTAGAGATATCGCGGAAGTGATGCGCCATGCTCCTTTTGCAAGCATTCCTACTATAATCAGTAACAAAGAGATCTCAGGCTGACACGCTACGCTCGTCTAAAAGCATTTCTATCAACATAGATGTGCGTACGTTTCTGTGCGTGCAGTAAGCGTATGCCATACTCCTACCATCCTGACTCATTTTACATCTTCTCTAAAACCGTTTCCCACCATGCCATTCTATCTCCCATTCCCTCTAGCCTTGCTCTTCCATATTGAGAGGGCAACACCTGAGTAGCCATGGATGGACACTATTTTTGCTTCTACCAATTTGGTGTTTCGCATTCTTTGTTGACGTCTTTCGGGCAAGCCCTCCAACCGTCAACAAAGAGGGGCCATTGAAACACCGTGAAAAAAAAATTGCGAGTCGGCCTCAGGCAAAGATTCACAATTCAAGCAGGGACGCATGTCAGAAATCTAGAAGGGAGAACAAGGCAGAGCAACACCAAGAGGCGCGTAGCATCAAGTCTTCAACTTCCTGCACAAATTTCTACTCTTACTGTGTTTTCTCTATTTATGCTATATCACGCGACGCTGCATAATGGTGCTTAGCGTGATTGTTACTTTGGCATAGGGAGAAGCTTAAGTAGCGTGATATGCGACTCCTTGTGTATTTTGCTAAGTATTTTGTTCAAAAGCTAGGTTTACGCTCTATTACGCATGGCAGCGTAATAGGCTCCAGAACAATCAAAGGCAAAGTCCAAGAAAGTGCGATTGCTTACCTTACGCTTATCACGCAACGTAGCGTATCATAGCGTATTGCGTCGCCAAACTAGACATCATTTACGCTTCATCACGCGCGGCTACGTATGCAAGCGTAAAACTAGACATCATTTATGCTCCATCACGCGCGGCTGCGTATGCAGCGTGAATAAGCATAATGGAACCCAAAGTTAGTTGAAACACACCCGACACACACCTGCTTCTTACACGCACAATACGCAAACAAGTGTATTGTGCGTAATCATGCAGTTTTACACAAAATAGTCAGACCAACAGTACCCGAAACACTCGGGACACACATCATCAGGGTTGCACTTTTTTCACCAGATGTCGCAGCCTATAAATACCCCAGTTAACAAAGATATGGGGGTTGGAAAATCAGAGAAGCAAAGGAATTTTTCTGAGCACTAGAGCACTTGTCACCTTTTGAGCAAAGATACAGAGAGCAGCGCTTTAGCAATTGTTGACAGCATTACCTTCCGGTAGAAACAGAGCACAGTTCGCTTTGAGCACCGGCAACAGGGGTAATCGGTCTGCTGGGAAGGACGCTATTGGTTAGAAATAGTTGATTGGTAGGCGTTAGAGCTTGACCTTCCTTGCATCCCGGCTTTAGCCTTCGAGGTAGATCAAACTTCTGTTTGGACAGTTTTCTTGTTGTTTTGTGCATTGCATCACATGCAGTAATCGGGGTCTCCCCAGTGTAACGAGATATACGAAATACACATTTTTTTTAAGTTAAAGCGTAGATCTTGGAACTACATGTTTCTCTTATGCCATCCTCCTCTTATCGTGTTTAGTGTTATCATCGTTGCAATTCATCTACATCGTTTTCCCCTTGTTTTTGCGATTCCTCGAATCAGATTGTCTCGCTAGATATTCATCGGTTTACTGATTAGTAAGTCCCTGTCTGATCGACAAGACCGTTCAGGGCGCCATGGATTCATTTTCCCAGCATAGCCCTCGCACGGATCCGTCGTTAAAACTGTGTATGCGGAATTTTGTTTGGTATTTTCCAGTTGCTGACGTTTTCCGTCATTACAGCGCGTGTGTGGGCTTGATTACCACGAGGGCAGGACTACCTCGATAATACTTTATTTTTAGCTGCATGCACNGGTCCTACCCTTCGTAAAACTGTATTAGGTCTAATGAAGGGGGATATCATCTATTTTCACCAACGATTCTCTAGAGCGTTGGCATTGTGCCAAGCTCGTGGATGGCTAGATAAAGATTGGTCGGACCAGGGGCCAGTGTTCCCTCGTGACTCTGGTCCAGGCAGCACATCCAAGTCTACTATGGGAGGTAAATGACAATGTCTTTTGGATGTGCTAACGTGTTTTAATTACCAAGGATTATACTGATACGACAATCTTATATTGCGTTTGCAGTTGATGCACCTCCTGGTAGGGATCCTATGATAATTGGGCGAACTGAGACAACACTGTCAATGAAGTTCAGAGAGGTGACTAAGGCTCAAAAATGGTTACGCAATCATGCTTTGCCATCTATCATTCGCTGCTTGGACAATGCCAGCTTGATGGAGCTCTTCATGACCCCAAGTCTTGATGTATCAATAGGGGAAATGATTGGGATCGTGGATTCTTTTAATGAGTCTATCTCATACTATAGCACCCAGATTAAGGGTGTTAAGGTAGTTTTCCATCTGTCACCAGAATTTCTTTCAAATTTATTTGGGGTACTGGTAGATGGCATAAATGTAGTTTTAGACAGAGCTCATAAAGAGCTTCATACGGTGCGCGAGTTGGAGGACTGGTTGGGTCTGGCCAAGGGTGCTAAGTGGTTCCCAATGCAAGGGAAAGCTAAGGTGGAGGAGGTAAATGAACTATATCTCTTGTTTAGGGTGTGGGTGTTTCCCAAGACCCTTTCTTAGGTGCGGAGCCTTGGGGTTGAGGCTGTGCGTGTTATGCAAACTATTCTGGAGACTGGTATGCGCTATAACTGGGTTGAATTTCTATTGTGAGGCATGCACAAGGAGATAGTGCGATTACACTTGAATGTCAAGGCACAATCCCACTTCACCTTCGCCTTCTTTGCTGGTTACCTTCATTGCTTCATCAAGTTTTTGGTAGTCCACGTGGGTAACAAGTTTGTTCTAAGGGATCGGGGTCAACTATCCCGCCCGTGGATCAATCACTTGTTCGAGACAGCCAAGTCCCAGGATGCGCCTGAAGGCATCGACGAGTCCATGTCTATCACGACCAAGGGATCATCGGGTACCTCCATTCATACTTGCGATAGTCTGGGGTTAGAGCCAGATAATGTGCCCCTCACTGCAAGAAGGGTTGAGCGGGTTATCAAAGAAATTGTGGGCCAGGCCAAAACAAAGTTGAAGAAACACGAACGCCCAACTGAGGAAGCTTCTAATGTGAGGGAGCCATGAGTCAAGCACATAAGATTTAAGATGCCCTGCCAGCTTATTGTTTTATTATTTTCGTTTTGTCTATAAGTTTTTCTTTTCAATTGCTTACATGTCACTAATGTCTTTGGCTTGATTTGAGAAGTGAGGAATAAGGCGCTAGAAACTATTACGGAGGAGGAGGAGACGAACACGGAGAGGAATAATGAAGAGGAAAATGTGGACAAGGATTAGGGAGGAGGAACAGAGGAATTAAAGGAGAACACCATGGAAATTGAGCCGTTGGATGACCAAGGTGGTGTCGAAAAAATGTTCCGCAGCTTTCTTCAGGGAGATTTGGATTTAGGTGACCCCCAAGAAGGTGACGAGGAGCGTGGTATGTTTTCTTTTTATCTTATTTCAACTTGCCCTATTAGTTGTCATTTCTATAGTATTTTATTTTCATATTTTCATTTTTTCTCAGATGAAGGGAGCGAAACCAGGATGGTGCGCTTAGATGTACCCATGAAGACGGTTCCCCCTGAGAGGACCGTTGAGGTCAGTTCTCGCACCAGTGAGCCATTTACTTGGTCAGAAATGCCAAGTAAGATGGATTTTGTGGCCGGAATCATGGAAGAAGTTGTTGAACGAATTCAAGAGACCCACCCCAAAATAGGTATAATGTTTTTAAATGGTTTGCCGTTTTAGAGTGTCACGCCCTGTGTCTGTTGTCTTAACGTTTGATCTCTTCGTACGCATAGGTGCCAAGTTGAGGTGGGATCCCTCCAAGGTGATTAGCATCAACAGTTTGCCTACACTACCCCCAGAAGTGGAACAGGTACCAAGGTCAGTTTACGATGAGGTGACGGAAAGCCTTGTCCGTAACACCAAGTTGGTGTGGACCTGTAGGCGATCCATCGAACAACTATGGTAGCAGATTCAGACAAAGGCGAAGGAAGTCTTCGAGTTATCAGCCAAACGCAACGACCTCAAGGCTCGTTATGAATTCGCTTCGGCCCGATTGGCAGGTGATAGTTCTTGGTGAACGTCTGAGATTACGTACAATAGATATTGGAACTTCTTAAATTGCCATGCGTCACTAACTCGAAGGTTCGCGGAATGTAAAGCCCAAATAGACCTATTGAATCTGAAATGCCAGGATTGGAAGGCAGTTTACTCCAAGGTGCGTAAGTGGGGGCAAGATGAGAAGAATCATAAGCACCACTATAAGAAATTATTCAAAGAAGTTTCTATAGAGAAACAACAACTTGAGATGTTTGTAGAGGGTTTGGGCTTACGTTTTGCGTTCGATACCTTTGCGGAGAACACCATAGTTGAGATGGAATCTCCTAAGAGGGTTATTACCACTTCTTCTGGGGAAGTTACTGTGGGTGAATTTTCTCTGAAACATCCAGTCTGGTTGGCTGTTGACAAGGGAAAGGCCTTGGAAGACGTTGACCTAGGCCTTGGTGAGACAGATTGGGCTAGTGTTTCGGAGGAGGAAATCCTGCGTCGATTGGAGTTTGGTTTGGGGAGATCTCCTATAGTAAGTATTTTGTCATTGTAAAATTGATTTGCTAAAGAATGTTTGAAATTTTGATGCTCTCTTGTTCTTATATTGATTGTCTCATTTTGTATTTTCAAGATGAAGGTGGTGACGATGCTCAAGAGGCTAGCCCCAGCGGAGCAGGGGCCCCTGACGCTGGTGGATCAAAAGGGGACGATCCTCCTGTCCCAGATGCTTAGTTTCTTTTTTTTTTTAGTTTTTGTAGTTTTGTCTTTGGAACTATGCTGACTCAAATTGATACGAAAATTGTAAATTGAAAAATTTGAGATAAACGGAAACTATTGACACTTATAATTGTACAGTATTGCATGTAAACAATTTTTTTGTTGATTTTGAGCTTGATTGCACACACGACACGGCAATGTAATATATTTTGGTTTATTTTTTTTTGTTGTAGTTTAATGTCGTTTCGGACAACGTCATTTCGGACTAGGAGAGATTGTATTATTTTAGGAATTTTTTGATTTTTTTCTTTTTAATGTTAGGCAGTGTGTCAATGGGTATGATTCTGTATTCAACGTCCCCTTCACTAATTATGTTAAATGGTAATTTGGCCCAAGGGACGTTTGATGGAATGGCTTCTGCATCAGTGTTTTCTTGTGTTTCAGTATTTGTGGCAAGTTCTGTGTTAGTTTCTAATTGAGAAGGTGTATGTACGGTGTTAGGCGCAGGTGTTTCTATTTTAGGTGGATTTGGATTACTGCTTATTGGTTGTTCTTTATTTATGTCATTTTGGCTAGGCTTTTCGAGTTCAACCTCCGAGCCTTGGTCCATGTCCATGTGTGATGAAACAATAGGTGCAGCCATTTCCCCATTATGATGATTTCACCACCCTCATAAGGTAGGTGAATTTCTTGATGTATGGGGAAGGAGACCGCTTTCAGTTGGGCCAACCAGGTTCTTCCTAATATTAGGTTGAATCCTGGCATTTCATCGACCACCATGAAGTTGGCAGATGTGGGAAACTAGTCCCCCGCTATGAAGTCTAAGGTTATTATGCCTGTGACCATCACGCGTGACCCGCTGAATGATTTTAAACATGTAGTTGCAGTCGGCTTGATTGACTCCGTTAGCCCTAGTTGTTCAATGATGGGGTATGGTACCACGTTCGTAGCCGCTCCATCGTCTACGTGGACCCTGTGTATCTTGAACTGATTTATGCGTATTTTTATGAACATGGGGGCTATTGTCACTTCCCTTGTTTCTTTATCCACTTTAATGTTATCCTTGTGGAAGCTTAGTGGTTTGGACGTTGACCCTTGGGGCGAGGACATAACTGCATGAATGGATGGTTCGTTTGGGGGCAAGTTCTCGCTTACTCGGATGGACGTTAGCATGCATACCAAAGCTTCATGATGTGTTTGAGATGTAAGAATCAAGTCGTACAAGCTTAGTAACATGTTCTTTTGCTTGAGTACTTGTGTAACTTGTGTCAAAGCTGTTGCCAAGTCTCTACTTTTAGGCGCATTTGCGTCAGTGGTGATTGGGTCCATTGGACCCAATAGTTTTATTTCATGTTTCGTTGGTTTATCATTTTTGCTCGGAGCTGTTATCTTAGATGTATCATGTTTGTTAGATGGTTCACCTTCATGTCCTACGTTTGGTTGGCTATTAGGCGGCGTCATGGGTATGGCGTTAAGTGGAGTGGGTTTAGGTGGCCCCATGGCTAACCGTTGACGCTCCTTCTCCAAGCGTTCATGCGTAAGCCTATCCGCTAAGCGTTCTCATGTGTGGCATGGAGGTGGAGCCAGTTTGGGAGCCTCAGTTTGCTTTGGGATTCTTACCACGTACGGAGCCGAGCGGGGTTGGGGTTGAACAGTCGGATGTGATTGAGAAGAGGGTTGGCTAGGCATCCTAATGACATAGGGGCTAGGTCTACCTTGCATTTGTGAGGTAGAGGTTTGGACTTCTACTGTTGCAACTATGGGTGGCACTTGGACTACGAAAGGGGCAGGCTGAGTAGGAGGGGTTGATAGACTCGGGGTAGTGACAGTGGGAGGCACGTGCACTACATATGGTTTTTGCGGAGCGGGTGATAGTTGAGGAACGGACACAGATGGAGTGGGAGGAACATGCACTACAAAGGGTTTCTTAGGTGTTTGTTGTTTATATTTAGGGTAGACGGTGTTAATGTCTAGTGTCTCAGGTTCATCATCAAGGTAAATTGTATTGATAACGTACAATGCCTCCTTGGTGTTCAGAGGGTCTTTATACACCCCCATAGCCCGGTTCTGTGGTTGGACCGGGTTGGCCTCATCAAAGGTGATTTGGCCTTCGTATATCATTCGCTGTATATCCTGCTTCAAGGTGAAATAGTAATCTGTGCTGTGCCCATTGCGTTGGTGGTAATCGCAGAAGCGATCCATTCTAAAGCCTTTGGGCACTGGGGGCTCATCCGGTGTTGCTAAGCTTGGGTTCTATAAGAGTTGACAGAACCGATCATGTCTCTGGATGGCCGCAAGGGATAATTGTTTGTGTTTCATTAACCCAGCCTTCAGGAGTTGATCGAAGAGTTGGGATGGCTTCATAGGCAACGGTGTATATTGAGAGGGTTCTTTCCTCTCAAAATTTCTCATATGGCTTTGTGTTGGGTTCTGCGATGATGATGATTCCGGTACAGTCACGGGTGTAGGTCTAGTATAGTTAGTAGGGGTTGCTAGTGGTTTGTTTGATTGTTGTGTTTCCATGATTACTGCTATAGCTGCCTTAGCTGCCTTAGCTTTCTCTTTATCTTTTTTACTATGTTGATTTTTGAAGGCTAAGTATGCAGGGTCATGGCTGTTTTGAGCCGCCTCTTCTATATTTTTGATTTGTACAAAGGCTTGGTTAAGATTACGCGTGTTAAGATAGTATAATTTGGATTTGAAGAAGTAATTAACGACCCCCTTTAGAATTGTAAGTAGATATGTCTGGGGAATCGGCTCGTGTAACTCATTGAGAGCGGCACTCCACCTCTGAATGAATTTTTGTACAGGTTTAAGCAGTGCTTGTTTGACCTGTATGAGGCTGTCCAGTGTCACTTCAGGTTTCAAGTTGTATTTGAACCTGGTCACGAACTGATGTAACAACTCCTTCAAGGAAAATATAGAATTTCTTGGCAGGGCTCGGTACCAATCGAGTGCTCTCCCTGTTAGGGACATAGGGAACACTCGCAAAATGGCATGGGGCCATGCCTGGAGTAACGCGCATTCTAACCTAAATGTTATGAGATGTGCATTGGGGTCCGTTTCTCCATTATATTTAGTTAGTGTTGGCAAAAAAATGCCTTTGGGCAAGGTTAGAGGCGGGAAAGAGGGGCTGATGGGGTCATCATGGTAGAAGTCCACTACCTTTAGCTCTCCATTGGCAGCCATTTTGAGACACTTTACCTCGTCAGTAAGTTCTTGCATTAATTTTTTGGCATCTACCCAGTCTTAGGCACTCGGTGACATGGCAGCTTGAGGTTGTGGTATATTGTACAAGTTAGAGTGCTGGATGGTGGGTTGAAAGGCTGAAAGCTGTGTGGTCGGCAGTTGTGCTTGCGGGATGTTTATAGTGTGGGGAAGGAGGGACGACATATTGTAGGTGGGAGGTTGTTGTTACTGTGGTTGCGGTTGTACTTGGGGAACGTTGGTTGGTGGAATCATATGAGGTGGCACGTGGTGGTGAGAGGGTTGATGTGATGGCACATCCATCGTTGCCCATTGTCCAACTATGTTTTCTGGAGGAACCCCCTATTGGGTTACAGCATGGAAGGGGCCCCGTGCATTTGGATGTGGTGAATGTAGTGGGTGTACATGGATGCTGGTATAACATGCGGCATCCCTATCACTCGAGGCGCGAAGGCTGCTTCCATCTTATTGTGCGAGGGTGGTGGTTGCGAAGACGGGCCGACTACTGCAACGGGAATGATAGCGAGAGGGAGTGTGCTGAATTGCGGATCAGTTACCGGAGGAACATGAACCAGTGTGGATGTTTCTGGTGGAGGTGCTTGCACCTAGGTGAACCTAAGGGGTTGGAGAGGCATGCCTTCCCTTATGCCTAGATGAAACATGGGGTTGATATGGGTTTGTGGACTGAGGGTGTGATAGGAGTCTTCGTGTTCGAATTGGACAGCGAACTTGTCCTCCTCTTCCGGTTGGAAATCTATCGCAGGCTGATCCAACGACTGGCTCCTTTGTAGGAGGAGTCATGTGATGAGCTCTGAGTATTGTTCCAGAACAGGGATTATATCGTACGGGGAAGGGATGAACTCACATCCCCCCCTGTAGAAGAGTCCTGTGTTATAATGTTAAAGGTTAGGTTCCTCCCTTGCAACCTTGGGATTGGTGGGGCCCCGCTATGGATTATGCTGCGGGCTGTTGGACGGCCATGGTGCCCACGACGTCGGTGACTTGAGCGGTTGCAAAAGTGGTGTTTATGGGGTTCATGATGACCTGTTGAGGATATGACATGGGGTAGAGGCACAAAATTAGTGTACCTAGTACAGCGGAAGCTTAGGTGGTAACGTGCAACGTATACGCTTCAACGTCTAGCGTATAGCGCCAGCATAGACAGCGTATAGGGATGCAATGTATAAGGTCAGTGTAGACAAGCCTACAGCATAAGGAGTGCAGTGTATACGCTAGACAGCGTATATAGCATCAGAATTACAGCGTATGAAGTGTGGTATAAATAAATAGCAGCGTAAATGATTTTGCAGCTTAAACAGAATCTCAGAGAAAGTATGCAGCGTAGATAAAATCTACGGCGTGAAAAGCGTAGTGTAAATGGACGGCAGCGTAGACAAGTCTACAGTGTAAAAATGTGCAACGTGAACTTTGCGGTGGCATATGTCAGGAGCATAAATAGGGTTTTATATGCTGCGTAAATCGTGTGGCGTATATGTTGCAGCATAGACGCTGGGAGTTCTGGGGACAAAGTCCACTTTGGGTTGACAGCGTAGACACTGGAAGACTTGTAGAGGGTGAGTTTTGAATAGGGCAGTGTAAACGCTGATCAGTGTAGATGCTGGGGAGCGTGTAGGTAAGGTTTTAGATGGAGGCCCTCCTTCTAGCACCAATTTCTGTACCGCCCGAAATCGTCGGTCTCCAGCTGGAAGGAAACAGAGACCGTGGGATCGCAGGACGTGCACAGAAGACCCTACCTTCACCTGAGGGCAAGCTGGAATGAATGAAGGTAGAGTACCTTGGGTGGTCCGTGCATGGATTAGACAAGGATTTCCCCGAACGTATACCAAAGTGCTATACGTTGGGTTATACGTAAACGGCGTAGTGGGCGTAAACAGAGCGTGAACAGTGTAACCAATGCAAACAGAGCATAAACATAAATAGGTGTAAACAGAATACATACAATGATTAATGTAAACTATAAATGATTATGGGAAGAAAATGTAACAATGGCATTACAGAATGAAAGTACAATGTACCGGTCAAACGCAGTTGTGAGTGGAACACAAGGTGGACGAAAGCCCCGGTGGGTGCAGGGCTGATTGCGGCTGGTTCACACCGTAAGCATAGTGTAGAGGCTGTATACTCAGCATACAGGGTTGTCCAACGTAAGAGGTTTGAAGCTCTGGTTTGCAACGTCTCTGTTCTCTGGTGTGCTTTGGGAATTTGCCAACTATCCCAGATTTCATCAAAATTTGGGATTTTATACAGGTTTTGACAACAGACTTGGGTGGGGCGACACGTGGCGCGTTGACCGGGTGCATGGGCGTAAAATTTACAAGTGCATAATATGTTACATTTTCCGGACTTATACGCTGTCTGCAGCGAGCGTAGACTATGGACGTATACACTGGTGGATGCTGGGCATATACGCAGGGGCTTATACGCTGATGTGCTGGGCGTATATGCTAGGGTGTATATGCTGATGGTTGCTACCTTGTGCCAAATCTCGCTCTGTAGTGCTATTTTCATGTCTTCTTTGGAGGTTTCATGCCGGACGTCTGCATCTGTCGTACCTGCTGAGCGTACATGTGAGGCGTGTACGCTGGGCGTTTACGCTGGACGTCTACACTGGGCGTATACACTGTGACTTTGAGCGTACACACTGGGCGTATACGCTGAAGGTTGAGCGTATATGCTAGGAATGTACAATTGGGCGTATACGTTGGAACTGCATACTTAGTAAAAATTGAGCATCTGATCTCCGAAGTTGCCATGTTTTACACCAAATGCAGCTGTGGTCGTCTGGGGGTCCCAGGGACCTGCTTGGTGTTGGACAAGTACTAAGCTCCAAATTTTGTGGTGTTTCACTCATCTATATCTCATGTAGATTTTGAGGCCATTTGAAGAACGCAAGACAAGAAAGTTTGTGTTGCCCTTTCCTTGTCTCATCAAGAAGTTGTGGAAATGTGCTAGTATTCTGGGGTACACCAATGACATCCTCAGAAGAGCCCAAAATACTTTGTTTGTTGAACTGCTACAGCCACCAGCTCTGAGGAAAAGTGCTAGTGAGACATTAGAGCTAGAGCAAGAGCAAGAACAGATGGTGGAGCCCATTGCAACTCAAACTGTAGGGTATAGCCAACTTCCAAGCATGAGGCCCAATTGACAATAAGAAGTAGGACCCAGCACAAGCGAGCAAGATCAATAGCCACCACCACCATAGGATTAGCGACTGTGGATGAGCCACCTCAAGGCCATTGCTGAGAAGGTTAGTTGGGGAAGTCATGATGATGCTAATCTCTTTCGCATCATCAACGACACCATATGGTCCTTGGTTTCTATCGATTATGCACGAGGTGAGGTGTCCATCTAAATAGGAGGATGAGAGACTCATTGGTCACAACAGATTTTAGGGAACGTTGCGTCTTTCCAGGTGTAATTGGAAATAGGTGAAGGGGCCAAAATGATGGTCTTGCAGCACTAAGATGTAGCTAGAACCATAGAAGTGTTCACAGACCACATCAAGGAATCTTTCAACATCCCTATTGTGCCATCGACAAATTTCACAAGAGCATGAGATGCTCAAACTCTGGCTGTCCCTCAATGACTCCTGAAAAGCATAAGAATGTCCTTGATCAATTGCTGCAAATAGTACAAGTAATTACATCCTTGTTTGACATTTCACAAGCTATCATGGAAGCACAATCAAACCTCATCTCTACCAAAGGAAAGCTGGTCATGGTAGAGATCAGGACCGAGCATGCGAAAGTTAGCAAAACTACAGGAGAGGCTAGTCACCCTGCAAGCTGCACAGTGGGACCCATCTTAGTTTATTCCCATAGATCAACTAGACACTTTCAAGATAGAGCAACTTAATAAATTGTGGGTAGATAATAAAAAAGTGGTAGAGGAGAAAGAGAAGGCCGACTAGGATGCCTCCAAGGCACAAGCGCAAACCTACACACATGCCAAGGTACTCAGAGCCTTATAGGAGGAAAATAAACTGCTTCCTGCTAACAACCTTTGGTTGACCATTGTGAAAAAATAAAAGAATGTTCTCGAGGAAAAGTTTTAGCAATTATGAGAACAGTTGATTAGGGTCAACCAAGACATGAACTATTTGGCTAAAGAGAATTGAACCCTCTCAATGGAGGAGGTACACGTAATTTGTCAGAAGACAACCATTGAAATAAGCACGTGGAAAAATGAACCTAAGCAGCATGAAAAGTTAAAGGAGCAGTTCAGAGACCAGGTGGGAAAGTACAAGTAAATCATAGAAAAAGATATCCATATGGCCAAGGCCCACATCAACACTTTTAGTGCTCAACACACTAATTGGTGGGCCATATTGGACACATATGCATTTTTCCACTAGGCAGAACTTAAAAGCTAGGACCTGAAAATTCAAGACCTCACAGAGTACATGGAATTAGCAATCTTGTGGTATGCTAATATAGCCATGTTGATAGCAGGATGCCCAAGAATAGAGCTCAAGAAGTAGGTAGCTACCACCTACACCAAATATGAAGCAGAATTTGTAGAGCACAAGAAAACGTTGTAGAAGCTAGAAGTTGCAAATTCTGAACTAGAGGTGGTTAAGACCAACTACCAAGGCTAGAGAGATGTTGCAGAAGACTTGGCTTGATGGCTTACAGATTTTCAAGAGTATAGGGATAAAGCTAGAGCCTATGTGGAGGAATGATGGTTGTTTGCAGCTTGATATGTTAAAGAAAATAAGATGTTCCTGCAACTACCATGCCCAAGGGAGGTGCTGACTTCGTCAAACATTGAAGAATTAGCATGGACAACATAGGATCCCCTAATGGAAGAGGAAAAGCTCCTGGCACTACTTCAGAGTCATCAAATTCCAAAACCTAGAGCACTGGACAAGGGAAAGCAACCCATGGAGGAGCCATTGCCACCTAGAACCACATGAGCCAAATAAAGTTTACAATTTTGTAATTTTGTGTTGTGTCCCAATTTTGTTCTATTGAGTTCTCCATTACAGTATGAATAAATCCCTAGTTAGTTAATAATCCCATACCTATCCACTGTGTAATCAATGGGGCTTGTTCTCATTTGGTTTAACTCAAGGATGAGTTTTCATTCAGTTGTGGGGGTATGATGAATCTTGATTCATTAGGTCGTGATATCGCGGCCTGGCTTGTAATATCATATACGTGATATTATGGATCTTGTGTAGGCCTATAAACACACCTTAGGCGCATAGTGAAGAGGGTGAGTTTTAGTTAGAAATTAGTTTTCACTGTTAGTTTTTTCTCAACCCTTTCAACTAGTGCATGCCTGTAGTGTGATGATTGTAATTGTATGACACCTTTATTTGAGTGTGGCATACTTGAACATGCACATGATTGGAAATAAAGATCGAGATTACTTCATCATTGCAACATTTACTTAGTCTAATTATTTAATTATTATTTTTATTTATTGCTTTCATAGTTAATATCTCTTCATCCGAAACTCCTTAAACATGGAATGAGTATGACTTAATCATGAGCATTTAAGTGTGACTACTTGATAACTCAGTAGCATACCTAGGATCTATGCTTGGTAATCCTAGTAGTAGTCATGCATGAGGTTCAAGATGTGTATGAATGATTAAGGGATGGATGATCATCGCACTTACGCTAGCTTAGACTCTCTTTACCCTTTCCCTGTTAGGTTAATCAAAGTTATTTCCATTACCTTTAGGAGTAGCACTAGCTTAGGACCACATCACACACCTCACTTTGAACTAAACCATACATGAAAAATAAAATACTAGTCCATGTGGGAAGATAGGGAACTACAATCAATGAGTAACTATCTAGATACCACAACTAGCTCATCTATAGAGTTCGACCATATCATGCATGAAACACTTGTATTCGTATGGTTAAGTGTAGGGGTACCTCGCCACTCATCATCAGCTAAGTAAAAGAAGAAGGCTATTGATACATCGAAGTAATCTTCTAAGATAAAAAATAAAGTCTTCTTTGAGCAATAATAGGAGACTACTTTCTCAAGCAAGCTCTCACATTCTTTTAATCCTATATAACATGTTAAGATAGCACTTGATTTACAAGCATCTTAGCCTACTGAAACACCACAAAATTTCGGGTCTTAGCATTGAAACTGCAAATATGGCTAAGTGTTACACACTGTTACGTGTTGCTACGTTGCATAGCATAGCACCTTGCTACGTTTTGTAGCGTAGCATAGCATAGCACCCTGCTACAGTGCTAGCGTCGCACCCTGCTATAGTGTGTAGCATAGCATCCCATTACGCTATGCTGTTACACGCTTTTACTTGCTCTTACACATTGTTACCTACCGCATTGCCACATGGTGCCAAATCCTCATTTTGTGCTAACCCTAGCCCTATAAATACCTCTGCATCCTCTTTAAAAAAAGGAGGAGAAGGGGGGGAAGGCTTCAATTTCTTCATTAGCAAAAAAGCAGTTGGCATTTCCATTTTGGCATTTTAGCATTTTAGCGTTTTGGCACTTAGCTCCGTGGGCGAATGAGACCTAGAGCACACCACACCGATAGAGAGGCACAACTACATCACATGGTATACTATGATCACCGACCCAGGAGGCACAGTTTATCATAGTGAGCACTAGATTTCACAACCCAACACCACCGAGGTTCTGATTCCACTCCTACTATGCCTATTGTACACTTTGTATACCTGTACCCTTTTTTAGGATGGTGTATCTTTCTATTCAAACTCTCTTTTTGGCTGATCACAGCATTTATTTGGCATTGTTAAGCATTAAATCGTGTTCACTGCCCTATTACGCACTTTAGCAGGTTTCTACTGCTATGCACATTACATTTTCTTTTATTGATTGCAAAAGGGTTATTGTATACTGATTAAGTCCCTTTCTGATCGACCAGACTGTTCAGGGCACCTCGTTTCTATTTTATCTAGCATGGCCCTCGCACGGATCTGAGGTAAGGCTGTGCACCCAAAAACCTCTCGGTGTTTCCAGCCACTAACATTTTCTGTTGTTACAATTTTTGGCGCTAGAAGAAGGGCCTATTTTTCTACATTTTCACACTTGGCTTTCTTTCTGCATTTTCATACTTAGCATTTTTTCTGCATTTTTAGAATTGGCTATTATTCTACATTTTCGTACTTAGCATTTTTTCTGCATTTTTAGACTTGGCTATTTTTCTGCATTTTCGTACTTAGCATTTTTTTCTGCATTTTCAGATTTGGCCATTTTTCTACATTTTCATACTTGGCCATTTCCTTGCTACTGATAGACTTAGTCATTTTTCTACTATTTTCAAATTTAGTCATTTTTCTACCATTTTTTGCTATTTTCAGAGTTAGCCATTTTTTGCAAACAACAACTCTCACAACCTGATATGTGAATATGAATCCAGAGCAAGCTTCCACATCGGTGTCTAACACATTTGATACTACAATCCATCCAAAGAATTCTGCATTAAGCCATGAATAATACAATTTCATTTGTGTCAAAATCCAAGTAGGACTACTAGTGGATTCTCTCGATTTAGAGGAAAAATAGGATTATGAACGAGTCCATCAAAACGGATGGAAGTATAGCCCCTCTTTGTTTGACATAATCCCACTCACGTAGCCCTACCACCAGTTGTTGTCCCAACTCATCTGTGCAAACAAGCATGATGCAGGGACAACCTATGAGGAAGCCTCATAGAGGGAGGAAGACGAGTTCAAGGCCTGCTCCGAACACAAGAGCCACCTCCACACCATCTTCCAACAACCACTCCCTAGTACAGCCCCTCCTTAATTTGGTCCATCCATCCCCTCCAAGATAGTGACCATGACAATTCAGCCTTCTTCGTAAGCAACTAATGCATTTGCCTAACACTATGCTCATGCAGGAGCCACCTCCTAGCCCCAAACAACTTGAGTATCCTACATCCTTCCTGTCTCATCGGTGTATGCGGTGTTCATCCAACCCACCCATGTATGGCCCACTCCAATCACTGCACCCATCACTCAGCCATTACATCAGCAATCATCCTCTACAATGTTAAACTAGCAACATCCATCCGCTACGACATTAAACTGGCAAACTCCACAACCAATAACTCTGCCCTATGCTATGCAACCAATCCAAACCCAGCCAATGCAATGAGCTGGCACATCCCCAAGCTTGGATCAGGCATTCCAGCTAATACAAAGCTTGAAAGAGGAGATCAACCAACTTAAGGCTACCTCCTCTGACACCATCAAGGTGGTGGACTTCTACCACGATGATCCCATAAGTCCTACAGTACCACCTCTAACTCTCCCAACTGGGGCCCTACTACCTCAATTTACCAAGTACAACGGTGAAGGGGACCCCAATGCACACTTGGTCATATTTTGATCTGAATGCCTACTCTTTCAAGCTTGGCCACACACCATCATGCGTGTGTTCCCCATGTCACTCACTGGCAAGGCCTTGGACTAGTATCACACACTCCCCAAGGCCTCAATCTCCTCTTTGGAGGATCTCATAACCAAGTTTGTGACATGCTTCAAGTACAGCCTAAAGCCTTAAGAAACCCTTGACCAGTTGATGCAAGTTAAACAGGGGCCTCTAGAGCCCATGCCAAAATTCCTCCAATGTTGGAATGCTACATTAAGTGAAATGCATGAACCTCTAGTGGAGGCACATCTACTGGCAATCTTTAAAGGTGTAGTAAATGACTTCATCAAGTCCAAACTATATTATCTAGTCCCAAAGTCTCTTATCCAAGCCTTTTCCCAAGCAAAAAGCATAGAGGACCCAACACAAGCTAACAATGATCCAGCCTATGTGGCCTATAGAAACCAACATGCCTGCAAGCATGTAGCCACAAGCATAAAAGCAACCAACTGGGGCCCAACAACTAAGTAGCCCTAAGCCCCAACTAACAAAATTGCCAATTCTGGCATCAAATCACCTACATTAATAGGGGCTACCTCAAGACCCAACTTTCAGCACAAGAACCGCTCAAAGTATACATCACTACTGATGCAACCCTCTGAACTACTAGAGCAACTCCTGAAAGCTAGGAAAATCCAACACAAACACATATCAGAAATTGCTAGCCAAAAACATGATAGGTACTATGAACTACTAAGGAACACTGCTGTAGCATTACCAAACAAGCCCCCAATTCCACAACACTTCAAGCTGGACCAATACTGTCATTACCACTAATTGGTTGGTCATAGTACAGATAATTGTCATGCTTTGTAGGATGACCTGCAGAGAATGATAGAACGTGGCCAACTGGTGATCAACATGGTGAGTCAATCCAACATAGATGATGCCTCCTATGTCATAAATTCCATTAGGATAGGTGGCAAGTCCAAACCTATGCAAAAACCTTTTGTGATCCATATGCCTCCTAGCAAGGCAAAGGTCCCCCCTGCCTCCATAAGCAAGAGGCCTCCCTTTGTTTTCAAAGTGCCACCTCGATCACCCATAGCACCCTTTGTGGTCAAAGTTCCATAGCAACCGTTCGCTAAGACATTAAATTGGCATGATGGAACAACTCTACCTAAATCACCATTTGTCATAAGAGTGCCACAACGTGATGGCCCCTCACCTTCCCGAAGCCCAACAATGAGCAACATCTCAATCCCTCCTCCGTCAAGGGTTAACCCCACTGGCAACCCGGGTAGGCCCACCAAATGCCAATGCAAGAGGACAAATGAGCATCTCACAACCCCCATGCCTAAAGGAAAGACCACAACTAGCAAACAACAACTGAACACTAGGGCCCATACCCCCAAGCATGCCAAGAAAACCAAGCTTAAGTCCCCTCCATGAGAGATCTGTCTCTCAAGCCACATGGAGGAAGTCAAAGCCAACACAACGGCTAATGACAAGGACTTTGCAGCTGCACTAACCCATGTGAAACAAACGCTTAAACAAAAGAACACAACGTTGAGCTTGTATGACCTATTCATGACCTCATCTGCACACTGCCAAGCATTGGCCCAGATCTTGGCTTCCATTCCTATTACGGAGGACATCCCTGCAGATGAGACATCCATCCGTGCAATAATGCTACCCCCTGCACCATTAGAATTGGGTTCAACAACCTTAGTATTTTGTGATAATGTCATCAAAGTTAACCCCAAACGAGGGGAGGTTACTGCAACTCCACTATCCATTAGCATTCGTGTCAAACAATGTACCATCCGCAGGGTATATGTTGATGATGGTGTAGCAACAAACGTAGTATTGTACTTCGTCATCAACAAGCTAGGCCTAGTAGATAAAATTAGGCCAACCACAACCACATGTCTACAATCCTTCAATGGTTCATGTGCCATAGTCAGGGGTACACTCATCTTAGCCTTTGTCATAGGAGAGAAATTCCCCACTAGTGTAGATTTCATTATCGTAGAAGAGATTCCAGGTTTCAACATGATTTTAAGCAGGCCTTGGCTAGCCCACCTACGTGCCATCTCCTCTCCCATCCACCAAGAAATCCACCTTCCATACGAAGGTGTTCAAGTTATCATCCATGGTGATAATGCTTCCTCTTCGACTATCCACGACATAGACATGGCACAAGTTTTAGAAGGAGAGTTTCTTGGTGGTACACCTATAACAACCAATGCAGCACCTAAGGCTAACACACCTAAAAGAGGGGTTGAAGCAAACAACCTCTCAGAGGATCCTAAGCCTTGCACGCTCCTTGATCCATGCTTGGTTAGGAAGCAACTACATGACCAAGACCTTCCCTTGGCCAAAAATGTGCTAAATGCTTGCCTATCCTTTGCCTCCACTACCCATGCATTTTTGACTTTCATTTACATCACACTAGCCTATGCATTTACATTTTTCCTACTTAGATCAGACATTTCACTTTGTTTACATATTTTTTTTACTTTGTTTATGCATCCATCCATTTAGCTTACGCATTACATCTGAAAACATAAAAACTATAAAACATAAAACTACAAAAACACATGGCCTAAAAAGGCCTTAAACTAGCCTATGGCCTAGAACGGCCTAAAACTATCACCTTTTACATTGCTTTCCTTTCATTCATACATTTTAACTTTGTTTACAGCAGATGTTGCTTGATGTTATTTTCTTTTTAGTTGATTTTTGCAGGATTTTGCAGACACAGCATGACTACACGTGTAGCATTGCACCTTGTATAAGCAAGGTAAGCACTAGTCCGCTATGACTATAAACTGGCACAGACAGTCGTCTATGACTATAAACTGGCACAAGTCATCCTTGGGTCATGACGTTAAACTAGCACAACATCCACTATCCTCTATGATATTAAATTAGCTTCCAAGAGTCCGTTAGGACTATAAACTAGCACATCATGGTCTGACAGGACTTTAAACTATGTTCATAGTCTGCTAGGACTTGAAACTGGCATGTAGCTGATTTGATCCAAACATTTGTCATTTCCCTAGGAGCACTCACAGCATCATCGCCTCCCACCATTCTGGTGATTCTTTTGGCACACTTGCCATTAGTGTGGCATTTAGAACACTTGGAACATCATTGCCCTGGCACTTTCACTAGCTTTCTGAGCACTTGTGATTGACATAACATTTTACACATTTACAACGTCTTGATAGTTTTGCACCCACAGTGTATTCACAGTTTTGCACTTGCAACATTTCACATCTGGAATTTGCACTTGCATTTCACATTTTGTAATTTTCTTGTCCTATCTGAGTTGTGTTTGTAGGATGAAGACTTGGAGATGGTCGTGCAAAGGTGCATTTCATCGTAGCAGCAAGTTATCACGTTGCTTTGATGTGCATGACTAGACTAGTTGAGCCACCCAAGAGTGCACATCCTCCTTATCCCTATTATAACCTATGCATGTCCATTGATTCATCCCAACATCCTCTCATCCTCACCATACTCATCATTTCACACTCCTTTGATGCATACACACTGTGACACACATGGCATTCCCTTCACATCAACTATAGAACCCATGGTTGATGTAACATAATTCATCCTATGGTGTGCCTCTATTGCATGGTAAGGTCTAAGTAGATGTAACATGAATCATCCCTGGGAGGAAACATCTATCCTATAGATGCAATGTGATGTGTCAAAACAAAACCCATCTTCTTGATGGCCAGCTTGCAGCTAACATTCAGCAGTAAGCTGAACCCAAAGAAGGTTCGCCTCACAAAAAAAAAAGCAATAATGCTGCAGCTTCGCAATTGGCCCATCCTCCCCATAAACACTCCAACAAGAGATCAACATTTTAGGGCAAGCTACTTCATGCCATGGTCACTATCAACCATGCCAAATTTGCATCTTACATCATGATCCATTGTTTGCATTTCGTTCCCACCATTTAAATTTCATCTTCCTAGCATTGGCTATACCCCTTTTCCCTTAGCATAACTTTATTCCCATAACACTCTTGAGCATGGTAAAATGACATCCAATCTTGTGCTGACAAATGACATTGGTAACATGTCTACTATGGTGTTTTATAATTCTTTGTCGACATCTCTCGGGCCACTCCTTCAGACGTCAAAAAAGAGGGGTCATTGAAACACCACAAAATTTTAGGTCTTGGCATCACAACTGCAAATATGGCTAAGTGCTACACGCTGTTACGTGTTGCTATGCTGCATAGCATAACACCTTGCTACAGTGCATAGCGTAGTACCTTGCTACGCTGTGTAGTGTAGCATAGCGTAGCACCCTACTACAATGCTAGCGTAGCATCTTGCTATAGTGCATAGTGTAGCACCCTACTACAGTGCTAGCATAGCATCCTATTACAGTGCTAGTGTACCACCCTACTACATAGCATAGCGTAGCACCCTGTTATGCTACGTTGTTATGCACTGTTGCACACTGTTACTTGCTGTTACATGTTGTTACCTACTACACTACCACGTGGCACCAGATTCGCATTTTGGGCTAACCTTAGCCCTATAAATACCTTTGCATCCTCTTTAAAAAAGGAGGAGAAGGGGGGGAAGGCTTCAATTTCTTTACCAGCAAAAAAGTAGTTGACATTTCCATTTTGGCATTTTGGCATTTTAGCATTTTGGCACTTAGCTCCGTGGGTGAACGAGACCCAGAGCACACCACACCGATAGAGAGGCACAACTACATCACATGGTATACTATGACCACCAACCCATGAAACACAATTTATCATAGTGAGCACCAAATTTCATAGCCCAACACCACCGAGGCTGTGATTCTGTTCCTACTGTGCCTATTGTACACTTTGTATATTTGTATCCTTTTTTAGGGTAGTGTATCTTTCTATTCAAGCTCTCTTTTTGGATGATCATAGCATTTATTTGGCATTGTTAAGCATTAAATCATGTTCACTGGCCTGTTACGCACTTTAGCATGTTTCTACTACTATGCACATTGTGTTTTCTTTTATTGATTACAAAAGGGTTATTGTACATCGATTAAGTCCCTGTCTGATTGACTAGACTATTCAGGGCACTCCATTTCCATTTTATCCAGCATGGCCCTCGCGTGGATCCGAGGTAAGGTTGTGCGCCCAAAAACCTCTCGGTGTTTCCAGCCACTGAAATTTTTTGTCGTTACACCTACAAATAATAAGTTCTTCCAAGAAATGAACATCCTTGTCCATTTTAAAGATACTAACTTATCCTTGTATGATAGCTTCTAAAGAATATCATGTTGCACTATATGATGTTCTTAAGAGAGTCATTTTTCCAAGTGACATTCTTGCTTGGACAAAAGCTATATCTTCCTTTCTTCAAGTCCCTCACTATGGATTAGATAGTTTGAACTTCCATGATGAGAACATTAAGAAAGACTTAAAGATTGGAAATATTGTTAGCTTCCATTGTACATCATTATCAAAGTGTCTCTAAAAGTTGTAGTTTTACTGATACATGTTGATAACAACACTGGATCGAATATGATTATATGAGCTATTATCACACATCTTAGTGTTCATGATCATGTAGATTTTAATGAAACTTGTACAAATCTTATTTTCTTTAATGGTACATAAGTAGAGGTTATAGGTTCCATTAGATTACCTTTCATGATAGGTGATGTTATGTAATCTAAAGCTATCTTTATGGTAATTTGTGAGTGTCTTGGTGTTAATGATGTGGATAGTTGAACTTAGAAGGTTGGGAGGGTGGGGATGAATAAGTTCCCAAAATTGAAATTATTTGGACAAAGCACACACACAAAATTTAATGTGGTTTCCCAACTTGGGTAGTCCACACTTGGAGGGTAGATTGCAAGCACACCTCCAAAATTTTTTGCTCTCAAATGTGGTTTGAAGGGTACCACACCTTGTATAAGATTTAAGCTCTAGTCCAGAGTGTTGTGACGTTGCACCAACCACTCAACCTTACAAGGTCCCAATAAGCTTAGAATATGGTTTCTAGGCTTCCCAAACCTTTACAATCTTGAGCTCCACTCCAGAGTGTTGTGGTGCTACACCAACACTCAATCCCACAGGATCCTGACAAGCTTAAGTAAGATGCCTTCTTGCAAGAAGCACATCAACACCATAGGGCAAAAACGGAGAACAATAATTAGAAGGGATGAATGCAACTTAGTTTGATGATACTTGCACTTTAAGGTACAACACACTTTACAATGGACAAAAGATAATATAGTGAGGAGAAATAGTGATAATAATGATTGTCAAATGATTACACAATGATTGTACAAGAGCTTGCACATTTCCCAATGAGAATGAAGTCTTCGTATAGCCACTATGTTTCTAAATCCATCTTGGAACTCATGCAATGACTATGTAATGGTCATGGAAGATGTATTCTTATTATTTGAGATGTCTTTCTGTGTTTTCCTTCATTCTAAGAAGACATATTTATCTAGGGAAAGACATCTTTCTGAAATTAGTCTTCATTCTGGAAAGATGTCTTTGTTTGATGAAGATGTCTTTTCCTGATGAAAGAAGTCTACTATTTTATAGAGATCTATTTACTTGTGCATCCTTTAATTCTACCAATACATCTACTATTTCTTGGAGACATCTTTCTTCACCTTCCTTTGCATGATGAATTCTTCATTCCTTGTTCATCACCTTGCACTTTTGCATGCTTCAATGATGATAACTTTTCTTGTGAGTTATTTGGTCCTTGTCCACATTCTTCGAATTCTTGCATGTTCACTTGAGATCTTGTGGATGACCTTCTCCTTTGAACTCTAAACTAGTTTGTTCTTTGTAATCTTAGTTTTTCATGTATGTTTTCCTACAAACACAACAACCACACAACCACACAAAAAACCTTTGACTCCATTTTACTTAACATTTTGACACACCAAAAGGTCTACAATATCCTCCTTTTTGGTGATATTCAAAAAATTAAGAAAATGGATTAGTAGATAAGAAAAAAGCTCCAAATATATCATAACCTACTCTCCCCCTTTTTGAACAACATCAAAAAGGATAAAGCACATAAATTGGTTAAATAGTCATCATAAAAGAGAAATATGATATAATATGCATAACCAACAACATGTGATAATCCTAAGGAGGTAAAAACATTTATCTAAGCAAAGAGTACACATTTTATAGCACTAAGTTCCATGAAGAGCTACTCCTAATTTTTCAAGAATTGATCCAAGCCTTTCAGATGATATTAAAACTTAAAGCTTGAAGTGAAGCATAATCCTTAAAGATCAAGTAACCTATCTCTAAACCAATAAGTCATTAGTAGTAAGTATCGTATGGTTCTTTAATTTTCTAATATTCTCTAGCTTTTAAAAACATTAGCAAAAGAATAGGGCATATATTTTATGATAAGGAGAGTATAGAAATACAACTTCTTAAGCATATTTGTATCACATGATTTGAAATTGGCCATGCTTAAAATTTAAATTCTTGAACTAGGAAGTACATCTTAAGGCAAACTATGCCAATGATGTTTCAATCAGAATCGTGAATACTTTGCCATAGATAGAATGACCATGTTCTTGCTCATATTACTATAATAAATAATATCAATCATTTGCATTCTTTCATAAAAATATAGGTACTTATTGCTTTAGGTCATGCTTGAATATCGAATAGGTGGACTGATGATACATTGAGATCTGCTCCTTTCAGTTCAAAAACAAGGAGCTACAACTAATCCGAAAAGGACTAACAACAACCAATTTGATGCCAAAGACCAAGGATAGATCATTTAGGAACAAGAATCCTATCTATATGAAACAACTATTTCATTGAAACTTGTATCTCTATACTCAACTAGAAATTTCTTACTTGGAAAACATCAACAAAAGGATATGAAAGCCATGAGAGAAACATGCATACAAGGCAATGAAATAAACACAATCATTTATCAAAAACAAAATGAAAATCATGATGATAGAGAAATATGTATATATTCATATACCTCATTTTTTACCAAAGGACATCATGAACATAAATCCAAGACTTTATCATCCTCTTAAAAGAAAAATACCTCTTAATGTCCTTATCTTGCTCATTTTGGAATATAATATTTTATGATTTGAGTATTTCTTGGTTGAAGTCTCCAAAGACTCCCCCTACACTAGTGACCTCCAACATGATGATGGATAATGAGGAATAGGCTCCCCCTCCACATGTGTAAATCTTTTTGGGCTTTTAAGATCAACTTGCAAACATTGTAAATCACCAAAGAACTTTAACTATAGGTCAACATTAAGATCAACTGTAGAGACTAAGGCCTCCAATCAGTAATATTGATAGAATATTTAGAAGCTTATCTTATTTAATATATGGAAAAAAATATCCTAAAGGGCATGAGCTTAGAAGTAGGTCATCA
>MNCI01036755.1:287069-308435 GCA_015680685.1 Gnetum montanum | reverse complement strand
GGCAAGGTGATCCATGTTGGTGGTAGTTAGTACTTAAACTGGCTTGATGTTAGGTGCAAATTTTGGTGAATTCGGCTTTAAAACGGATGTGTTTTGTGTGTTTTTGTTGAAAAAACACTGTAGCGGTACTGTAGCAACGTAAACACTATAGGAGCATAGACATTGTAGTAGCGTAGACATTGTAGCAGCGTAAACACTATAGCAGCGTAGACACTGTAGTAGCGTAGACACTGTAGCAGCGTAGACACTGTAGCAACGTAGACACTGTAGTAGCGTAGACACTACGTTTGAATAGGTAATGTGATCAGCATTTTGATTAAACAAAAAATAAATCAGGCCCTCCTTCTAGCATCAATTTCTGCACTGTCCGAAATCGTCGGTCTCCGGCTGGAAGGAAACAAAAACTTGGAGATCTCTGGACATGCACAGAAGACCCTACCTTTGCTTGAGGGCAAGTTGGAATTAATGAAGGAAAAGTACCTTGGGTGGTCCGCACATGTATTAGGCAAAAATTTCCTTAAACGTACATCAATGTGCTATATGCTGGGTTATACATAAACGGCGTAACTAGTGTAAACGGAGCGTAAACGTACACGAGCGTAAACAATAAAAATGCAATAATGAATGAAAAAATGTAACAAATTGTAGCAAAGAAATGTAGCAATGTTAATGCAAAATGAGAGTTACAATGCACCGGTCTAACGCAGTTGTGGCTCTGACATAAGGTGGACGAATAGCCCTGGTGGATGCAAGGATGACTGTGTGTTGGTTCAAACTACAAGCACAGCGTAGAGGCTGTATGCTCAGCGTGCAGGGGAAGGTATAGTGTACAGGGTTTCTACTCTAGTTCTTAGTGTCTCTATTTTTCTCTCTAGTTTGCTTAAAATTGCCAGCCCTAGTCTAGTGAAAAATTGGGATTTTTATCAGGTTTTTGGGCGTTGGATTCGAATTTGGAAGGGTATGAGTGGCTGTGGGTGAGAGGATTTCGGGTCGGATGACATGGATGCTAACGTATAGGATGCCAGCGTACAGCATGCTAGCATACATGCTGCCAGTGTACATGGATGCTAGCATACAAGATGCCAGTGTACAACATGCCAGCGTACATGGATGCCAGTGTACAACATGCCAGTGTACATGGATGCCAGCGTACAACATGCCAGCGTACACCAAAAATGTACCCAGCGTACACACATGAAAATGCTTCATTTTAAGATCAAAACTTGATTTTCGGGTGCCTATGATGATGTCCAATAGTTTCCCCACCTCTGGGAGTTAATTTCAGGTGAAAATCTCGGTGTTTGATGCCTGTTTTGGGCTGTTTCTGTTGGTGTACGCTGGGCTGCACGCTGGGCGTGTAGAGTACGTATGCTCAGCATACAGGTCATGGAAGTGCATCATTTTGAGGTTACAACTTGATTTTCAAGTGCCTAAGAGCTACTAGGAACCTTGGGGAAGGTCTTGGGGGGTCCAGATGCTCAGTTTTAGCATGTTTTGACTCATTTCTGGGGCCCAAAAGTTGCTCTATGCTCGCTGCACGCTGGGCCTACAGGAATGAAAGGCGATCATTTGGAACCCAAAATTTGATTTTTAGGTGCTTGAGAGCTACTAGGGACCTTGGGGAAGGTCTTGGAGGGTCCAGATGCTCGATTCTAACATGTTTTGACTCATTTTTGGGGCCCAAAAGTTGCTCTACGCTGGGCTGTACGCTGGGCTGTACGCTGGGCATGTATAGGCTAGTGTACAGGATGCATACTTAGTGAAAACAAAGTATTTTGAGCTCAATATTTGGCAAGTTCGATGCCAGATGTCATTGTAGTCTTCTGTGGGTCCCAGGGAACCATTTCTTGTTGAGTTCAACTTTGGTTGAAGCTGTCTGTGAGGCCCTCAAGCTTCAGTCATGCTGGGGAGCATCATGACTTAGCTCGATTCTTATTGGAGAAGTACTAAGCTCAGAATTTTGTGGTGTTTCAGCATTCACCTTGCATTTTATGCTAACCCTAACCTTATAAATACCCCTATCCTTGACGTTTTAGGGGTTGTTAAGATTTGAATAGGCAAATCTTTCAAGGTTGACAAATTTGAAGCATTGGCAAATTTAAGGCTTAGCAAACAAGAGACTTGGTAAACTTAAGAAGTTCTTGGGAGAGAACCAAAGGTATATTGGTGAAGTTGTACACAACTACAACCCACCACAATCCACTAGAACACCATAGCCCATGGTACACCATAGTGACCAATCTAGCAGACACAGACACTTAGGTGAAATGCTAGTCTTTATGGCTAGACACCCCTGAGACTATGACTATGCTATCCACTACACCTATTATACATCACATACCTTCTAACTCCTCTTGGTGTTAACTATGCTCAACCCCATTTGGGGTGGTGTTTTCTTTCTTTCTCTCTCTAGTTCTTTGCGTTTTTAACATTTTATTTGCATTTTTTACTATTTCATTTCATAGTCATGCCTACAACTATGATCAAGTAGCAGTCCCCACATGTTGACACCCTTGTTTTCACTAAGAAACTTGAGTACACTTAACATTGTTGAGACCATTTGAACACTTAGCAATGTTTTGCATCAACATTGCGGCTAATCATGCTACACCTTGGTTACACCTGGTAAGTCCATGTTCAATCAACAAGACCATTTAGAGCACCTCATGTTTGCCTCTAGTAGGCCCTCACATGGACTCAAGGTTAGGTTGTGCACTTGTGAACCTCTTTGTATTTTAGCCACCAATGTTTTCAGTTGCTACAATTTCTGGTGCTAGAAGGAGGGCCAAAACCATTTTCTCTTTTAGACTTCATTGGTGGTTGTCTCATGTGCTCTCTACATCACTGTTGCTAGCTTTAGGTAGTGTAGACCCAACACCCTTGTGGACTTGCTACATGCATAGTAGTAGTTGAATCTTAGGCCAATGTAGGCATTGTCTATTAATTGGTTAGTATAGACTAGACCTCATTGTCAATTCCCTTGGAACCCCATGTAGCAACCCTAGAGCATACATTTCCATAGTTAGCAAAATTCTTGATAGTGTTAGTGAGAGCGTAGTTAGCTCTCAACGTAGAGATCATATTTGGCCCTCAGCGTAGAGAGTGTAGTAAAATCTTAGTGTAGACAGTGTAGCCATTAGAATTAGCCATTTTCACACTCAAAAACTCTTGTCCTCCCCTCTTGCAACTTGATTTGCAGCTATGGATTCCAAATAGCCTTCAACGTAAATCCCAAGCACACTTGTCGTCTCGCCCATCCAACAAGAGACTAGGATTGAAAATTCTAGGAATCCTCTAATGGAAGAGCCAAGGCAATCCCTTCGGCTGCATGGGCAAGATCCAAAGTACACCATGCTAAATGATGAACAATACAACTTCATTTGCACAAAGATTCAAGTAGGGCTATTCATAGACCACATAGACTTGAAAGCAAAGTGAGGCTATGAGCATATCCATTAAAATGAATGGAAGTACATCCCCTCCTTACTTGACATAATCCCACTCATAGAGCCCTATTGGTGGATTCTAGCCCATCTCATCTAAACAACTGAGCACAAAGTATGAACATATTACAAAGAGCCCCTACAGGAATAATAGGATGCGTTTGAAGCTCACTCTAAGCACAAGGGCTCCTTCCATATCATCTTCCAATGAGTGAATGTTGGACTGGCTCTTCTATAGTCCCATTCACCTATTCTTTTTGAGATGATCATAGTGTTGGTGTCATCATCCAAGTCTCAATGCCCATCATAGCTTGCCCTTCATGGCATCATTGTCACCTATCCAGCCATCACTACCTAATGCAACCATGTTAACTCAACCACACTTCCATGTAAGTCCCATCTCCAGGCCCCATGTGACTTAGGTACCCTACATCCTACATGTCTCATCAACATCCCTGATGTTAGCCCAACCCACATATGCATAACCCACCCTGATTTCCATCCCTATCATATAGCCCACACATCAAGCCCATTCAGCAATTTTGCAACCCACAACAAGGCCATGGCCCATATAGTTAGTTCAATAACAATTTGTGTAATTATCATAGTTGGCTATAATGTCTCACAACTTAGACTAGGTGTTTCAGATGATTCAAAGCCTGATAGAAAGATGAAGTGGCTCAAGGCCACCTCCTCCAAAACTATCTAAGTGTTGGACTTTTACCATGAAGACCCTATCAGTCTTGTGATCCCATTGCTACATCTCCTAGCCAAGGTTCCATTGCCTCAATTCACAAAATAAAATGGTGAGGGGGACCATAATGCACATCTAGTTACATTTAGGTTGGATTGTTTGTTGTTGCAAGCATGGCCACATGTCATCATACATGTGTTTGCAATGTCATTAACTGGCAAGGTGCTAGACTGGTACTATGCATTATCCAGAAGCTCTATCTCCTCTTTGGAGGATCTTTTGAGTCAATTCGTGACACAATTCAAGTACAACTTGAAGCTAGAAATGATCCTAGACCAACTGATGCAAATCAAGTAGGGCCCCCTAGAGCTTGTACAAAAAATCAAGCAACGTTGAAGTGCCTCATTAAACAAAATATGAGAGCCAATAGCCAAAACACACCCCCTAGCCATATTTAACGGTGTAGTTAATGACTTCATAAAGTCAAAATTGTACTACTTGGGTCCATAGTCTTTAAGCGAAGCCTTTGCCCAAACCAAGAGCATACAAGATGCAGCCAAAGCTAGTAAGGATCCAGTCTACATGGCCTACAAAAACTTGCATGCGAGGAAGGACAAGAATAAAGGAAAGTAAAATGCAACTATGGTGGTTGTGACCAAAGAGGCTAAAACAACCAACTTGAGGCCAAAAACAAGGCCACCCAAGGCCTCAACCAATAACAAAACCACTAGCCCTAGCACTATGGAAACTAACCAGCCCATGTCACCAGTGGCCATAGTGCAAGCTACTCCAAGGCCTAACTTTGAGTGTTAAGATTGTTCCAAGTACATCTCGTTGCTATTAAAACCTTCAAAATTGTTGGACCAATTGTTGAAGGCTAGATGTATCTAGTACAAGCAGATGTCCAAAGATGATCGCAAAAGACATGATAGTTATTGCGAGCTCCTAAAGAACCTTGTGTCAGTAGCACCAAATGAACCCTTTGTCCTGAAACACTTTAGGGTAGATTGGTTCTACCACTACCACCAACTTCCTAGTCACAACACCAATTTTTGCACAGCCTTACAAGATGACCTCCAAAAAATGATTGACATAGGTGAGTTGGTACTTGATGCTACTAACCTAGTTAGATCTTAGAACCAATCTATGAGGATGTATAATGAACCTTTGAATGCAGATGATGCAAGCTATTTCATAAATGCCATCAGCATCAATGACAACCTGAAATTGGTGTAGCAACCATTCATGGTCAATGTGTCCTTTCGTAGTGTAATGGTCTCCATGGACCCTACAGGTTCGAGGCCTCCTTTCATCATTAGAGTGCCACCTCAAGCACCTACAAGTCCCTTCATGGTTAGATGCCATAGCATGTCGCAACAATAATAATTCAGCCATCCTTTGTTGTCAAGGTGGCACAACATGCTGACTCCTCACCTACCCAAAGTCTAGTAGTGGGCAACACATTAGTCCCTTCCCATACAAGAGCCAATCCTGCTAGCAACGTTAACAGACCCTCTAGGGGACAACCTAGAAGGCCCAATGAGTGTCTCATAGATAGAATGATTAGGCAATGTTGAGACCAAGGAGTGCTAGGTCCACCAAAGATAATACACCTATCTATGGTCCCTATGGCCAAAACAACTAAGGAGGCCACCACTAGCAACCCGCAACCAAGCACTACAGCTCCTACGTAGGCCACGCCAATAAATCCCAAGTCACCTTCCCACAAAAATCATCTCTTAGGATGTATGAAAGAAGTCAAAGCCAATAAAAATGGAACTAATGGAAAAGACTTTGTTGATGCATTAGCCCAAGTTAAGCAAGTACTCAAACAAAAGAATATAATGTTGAGCCTCTATGACCTAATCATGACTTCATCTACCCACTACGAAGCACTAGTGTGAATGTTGACCTCCATTCCTATTATGAAATATATGATGACAGAGAAGTTTGGAGTACTCAATCTTATGCAAGAGTCTCATATGTTCATGGACACCCCAACGATACTCAAGGACTCTTGTCATCCAACTCAGACACATTTAGTAAGGATGGGACATCTCCTAGAATGAGGGGGCCTGTAGGGCCTAGGACCTTCTCAATGGTTAGCAAGAGTATATTTGGGGATGATTGGAAGACTTCCAAAGTCATGATGAGTCTTCTAGTTCTTTCTCTTTCTTTGCTCCTTCAACGTCAGGTTGTGAGATGGATGACCATCTCTCAAGGGTTACCGTAGAAATGAAAATTGAACCCACGGGCAAGGTTAGCAATGCCAACATGAACAAAAGCAACATCATCCCAATTCACAAACTCATAACCTACTTGGTGATGATGAACCCGTACTGGCCACCAAGAGTCTAATGAATATACAAGAGGTTGTTCAAATATCTAGTAGGCATCACAAGGAAAGATGTCTACCCAAGCTTGATTTAAATAACTTTTCCAATTTTTTAGAAGGCTATAACTTAGATCCACAACATCATCTACAAGCCTTTCATCATGCCTGTGCATGGAACAACATTGATAATGGGTGGCAAAGACTTAAGCTCTTTCCTATGATACTCATTGGCCAAGCCAAAGTATGGTATAGGTCTTTAAAGCCAAAATCAATTCGTCGTTGGCTGACAATGTAAGAACTCTTCAATAAAAGATACCAAACTTGTGCAAGAGTGTCAACCTTAAGGAGAAAAATCCAAGAATGGAAACAAGGGAAACATGAACCCTTAGACATGGTGATGAGTGGCGAGGTACCCCTACACTCAACCATAAGAATATAGGCGTAACATGCAGGATTCGGTCGAACTCTGCAAACTAAGTGCCTACATGCCTCATGGAACACTTAAGGTTAATTATTTGTTGTCTTCCCAGACTTGTATTTTTCATGGTGTATGGTTAAGTAAGTTTGAGGTATATGATTTTTATAGCTTTTCAATTTTTATCTCCTATGCTGACAAGGTGAAGAGTAAAGAGACTAATTAACTAACTTTAACTAAATAACTAAGCCTTAATTAACCTAGCATCAACATCCATTCCCACTTACCGTTCACACCTTGAACCAATGCAACCTTGGTTACCAAACGCTAATTGTTGCTGGGATCACCAAGCATAGCGCATGTGCTCGAAGTGGTCGTACTGAGGCACTTAACTAGGAGAGAAGGGTNAGCTCCTACTGCCAGCACATGGAAAATATTCTATCTCTGGAGAGGGAAAACTACCAGAGTTTTACTAAGGGTCTAGATCTAGATGAGAAACAAAGGGAGAGCCGCCTCTTATTTATAGACTTGGCAGTGCACCGCGATATCGCGTACGCAATATTGCATGGGATGCGATATTGCAGCAGACGTGATATCGCAACCCATGCGATATTGCATCCCATCATACCCCCATGATTGAATAAAAACTCATTCTCAAGTTCCTTACAAAATATTGGGATGGTATGGGATTATTGACTCAAATGGAACTAATGCGATGACATGTGAATGGATCATCATTACAAGACAAGACAAAACTAGTGTTCATGAAAACAAGAGTGAACACCTTATTACATTAACATCAGGCCTTATTTAGCAGCTGAGAAAGAGAGAGAGAAAGAAGTGTTGTTGTTGCCAACACCAAGATTTTGCCTTTTGTTGTCCATTCGTAAGCATGCTATTGATCTTGCTCCTTGCATAGCTGCTTTAGCACTACTCCATTCCAAGTGTTCCTTTTAGATCCAATCCATTGTTGCATGATTACCATCTGCACACACAACACAATCTTATATTAGCAAGGGTAAATGAATTTCAATGCAATTGATACCTTGCTTCGGTGAAACGTCCATTGGCTAGGTTGTGGTATGGCTAATACAAATCTAGAGATATAATATTGGTGACTACCAAAGGTGTAGGGGTTAGGAGAAAATTAAAAAAATTGGACCCCATAACCCCATGACTAATCACGAACCTTCGGTAGTGATAATATGTGTGATAATAGCCTCTCACCTCAAGTGGGACTTGAGACAAGTAGTGAAGGTGGATACCATGCCTACATTCCCACCTGAAGTGACCGAGGTGCCTCATTGCATAAACCATGAGGTTAGCAAATATGTGTTGCACTCAACATGCTCCTTATGGGAGTGTAGGCGCATGAATGAAGACCTGTGGAAATGGATTAGAGGTAAGAGAGAGAAAATGCTTATTTGACTACTGAGGTGGGAGACCTTTGTTCTAGGAATAAATTCCTCTTGGCCTGTGATACCAACAATGGTAGTTGGTGCACAACCATCATAGATTACACAAGATATTGGACGGTTGTGTGACAACAATGAGGCCACCTGGGAGATAATTGAACAGTGGATGAAAATGGACTTGTTGGCTTAGAAGAACTAGGATTGGAAGGATTATAGCACTAGGGTTTATGAGTGGGGGTAGTCCTAGAAAAATCATAAGCACGTGTATAAACTAGAATGTGTCACCTACTACAAACAATACCAAGATGCTTCAGTAAAGTTGTATACTCATGAAGCATTCTTGGATGCCATTGGTGCTTCTGAAGCTTGCGACAAGTTCATGCAGCAAGTGATGGTCAATGAATCACCTGAGTGGGAAGTGAATCTTCCCATAGGTGAGACTACCACTGCCTCCTTTTCTCCAGGACCACTAAGGTGGATGACCATAGAAAAGGAGAAAGCTATAGCTAATGCTAAATTGAGTGATAGGCACTGGGTAGATATTACAGAGGAGGAGGTTTGTCACAACCTTGGGATTAGATTGGATCGCATACCCCCCGAGATAGACACAGGGTCATCTTAGGTTAGTCACTTTTTGCAATGCAACAGTTTATGTTTTTCTAGCCTTTATGTGTTACTCTAGCTGACTACTTCATTTTATGATGTAGATTCTGGATGAAGAAGTAGAGCCATTTTTAGATTCTGGATGAAGATTCTAGATTTTGGGCCATGCATAGTTTTAGGCCATTTCAAGCCATGCATAGTTTTAGGCCATTCAGGCCAAGGCATAAGCAGAATATATGTTAATGATCTTAAAAAAAAGTAAGTTGGTGTACCTAGTGTAGATGGATGAATATGAAGCCAATAAGCGGTAAATGTACAAGGGATGTTAACTAGGCAAGAAGTAGTGGGGTTGCTACACTATGTGTAACTGCTTTCTAACCCATCTTGGATTTGGTGAGGCATAGCGCCAAGATGCTTTTCTAGGACATTCTTCTACATCATTGTCCTTTGCTTGCAAGGGAAACTCAGCCTACACATTTTCATTTTCTAAGCCGACATGTTGGGCTGGCTCTTTTGCTAAACAATTAGTATCTATAGAGACAGGTACCTTGCTCTCAAAGGTTATGACCTCCGAGCCCTAATCCATATCTACATTTTTTATTACTTCTGTCACTACCTCCCTACCTGCATAGGGTAGATGGATCTCCTGATATATGGGCGAAGAGACTACCCTAAGTTGTGTTAACCATGACCTCCCCAAGATCAGGTTAAACCTGGGCATCTCTTTGACCATGATGAATGTTGCGTCTGTGGGGAATTGGTTCCCTACCGCAAAGTCAATGTGGACCATGCCTTTCACCATGACCCATGCCTCATTAAACGACTTCAAGCATGACATCATCATGGGTCTGATCTGGTCGACCAAACATAGCTTATCCACAATAGGGAATGGGATGATGTTTGTAGTAGCCCCATCATCAATGTGTATGCTTCGGATCTTATGTTGGCTAACCCGAATTGTGATGAAGAGAGGTGTTGTAGTCACTTGACCCTTTTTCGGGTCTTCCTTGATGGAATCGTCGTAGAAAGTCAATTGGGATGGCTACAGTTCTACAGGCATAGAAGGAAGTATAACTGAGTGGATTGCTTTTTCTTCTGCTGGCATGTTCTCATCAACTAGAATTGCCATGAACATATGAACTAGAGCTTCATGGTATGCAGTAGAAGTCATAATTAGATCATACAAGCTCAACATTATGTTTTTCTACTTTAGAGCTTGCTTGACCTAAGTAAGAGCACTTAAAAGGTCAAGGCCACCTTCTTGTTTATTACCTTTCTCCTCTTCCATTCATCCTAGAAGAAAAATTTCCCAAGGAGGGATAGCTTTGGGTCTAGGATCAGACCCTTTCGGGCGAGGTGGCAATGACCGTGCACATGTTGCAACATTATCTTTCGGCAGTGAGTGAAACACCACTAATTTCAGCACTTTGAAATGGAAATGACTCAAGAACTTTCGATGTTTTGGAGATAAAATTTGGCTAAGTCATGGCATTCACACTAACTTGGGAACTCACACAAATGTTGGAAGCTATGGTCATGCTACACTCACACTGCAGCATGACCTCCAGCATGACCAACTTTCACAACTCTAAATAGCCTCCAAATCGACTCAGAATGACTTGATTTCAAACATGTAGGTCATCCTTGGACATCCTCGAGCTCAGCATCTGCAACCTCTGACTTCATCTTCCAAAACCTCCAGAAAGTTTCAGTTTCAAAAGTCAAAAAATTGCAAGTTTTCACAAGTGTTTGTAGGTGATGCTACAGGTTACGCTGTGTTCACGCTGCAGTGTGACCACAACGTGACCTACCCAAAATGACCACAGTGTGACCTACCCAAAATAGCTAGCATGACCTACTCAAAACCACTCAAATTCCAGATTCCAGAGATAAACACATCTAGGTAGCAGTCGCAGGCTTCAGAAATCAAAATTTGCTGTAAAAAGTCAAGTTTTCTTGACTCATTCTAGAGATCACACTGGGCGTGAGTGCAGCGTCCACACGCTGGGCACACTAGACGTTGGACACATGCTGGAGGTCATGCTGGGTGTGAGTGCAGTATGATCACAAATCAACTTACACTAAAGGTAAACTCAACTTTGAAGGCACATCAACTCATGTTGGAAGCCCTGGTTAAATAGAGATGCCTTGAACAACCTCAAATCGACATCTCGACATCCCACAACACTTGATCCATGGTTAAGTGAGCCAGGTCGAATTTCTCTTGTTGTACATTTCATTGTAAATCCCCATTTATGGGTATGATAGATCCTCACAATCTAAATTAAATGTACTTTCATGGGCTTGAGTAACCCACGAGTTGGAAAATGCAATGTATCTAGTCAAGAATGTAGCTTGCCGACACACATCCAACTCGTGCAGACACACATCCAACTCATGCACAACTATCCATTGGACATGTGTCACTAGATCCATTTTCTATTAAATCCCAACCATTGATTCCATTCTGGAATTCCTCACCAAAGCTCGGCCCAGCCCTATAAATACCCTATCAATTCACATGAATGGATAGAGGGAGAGAGGCGGTTGGCAATTGGAGACATTGGAAATTCTGAGAACATACAGAACTAGCAATCCTTGGGCACTTGACACACTTGACTCTTGGCATCCAAGTACTTCTCATATACATCACATCACATCATCACCTCATGTCACATCACCCAGGGCTAGGCACTTGACCTACCATCCACACGTGCAGCTACACTTTTTTCTAAGCAATACAATTCAGTTTGTTTTGCTGACCAATCATTATTTATGACTTTGTTTTATATTTAGTTTATGTTCTGTTTACATTCTTCTTACTACATTCAATTTACGTTTTGCTTATATTTTTTTTTATGATCCTGTTTACGTTTTGTTTGAAATACACTGCATATATTTCTATTTACATTTTATGCATACTATTCACGTTTGAAGACATCAGTTACGATAACCCCAGCGCAAGACATAGTTTACGGTCGGGGAAGTCCTTGGTTGATTTTTGTGCAGAACATCCAAGGCACTATACCTTTGTTCCTTTTCTAGCTTTTCCTCAAGCGAAGGTAGGGTTAATTGTGCCTACCTGACAATCTTTTGGTGTCTGTTTTCCTTCCATCCCTTCCAACTTTACACTGAAGATTTAGGTCAGTATAGTTTTTGGTGCTAGAAGGAGGGCCAACTTGCTTGTTGTTTGTTAAAACATCAATCACGCTACCTATCAAAAAATTTTCATCTGCTCTCTGTTGGTCATGATGAGCTTGCTCCTATTGGTCACGCTGAGCTTGCTTCTGTAAGTCATGCTGAGCTTGCTCCTGTTGGTCATGCTAAGCTTGCCCTTTGTCTATGGTTTGGTCAGTTTACTCACACTATGGTTGTGTCACGTTGGTCACGCTATGATTGCTTGCAATCCAACTACACTCATCTAGCCCAGTTTTCTCATGTTCATTATGGAATCTTTCCAAATCAATGCAACAATGCTGCCAATCTTAGACTTTGGGGCTAAAACCTCAAACCTTGTGATTGCCATGGAATCCATAACCATCATTGAATAGATAAATCCCCAAGGTCCTACATGCCAGTCACTAAGGCTACAGGGCAAAGGTCCTACTTATGCAACTCTTACATCCGAATAGTATAACTTCATCTATGTCATAATTCAAGACAACCTACCTACCAACCATATAGAGAGGGAAACAAAGTGAGAATATGAATTTATCCACAAAGGAGGACATGAGTTCATCTGTTTAGCATTTGACATAATCCTGCTATCTAAAAATCATCATAAACTCATATCCTAGCTTCTTATGGCTAGAAGTCAAGCCTTACAGCTACTTCCAATAGAGCCCCAAGATGAGGAAGATGACTTTGCAGCCCAATCTGAACATGGAGATTCCTACCACACTATTAGTCCCCATGCCTATACAAACCCATTATTCCACCCTTTTCTGGAAGAAACTATACTCCCTCCTTCATCCACAAACACTCATGCACCAATCTCCCAACAAGAGGTACCTTCTTCCATTCTTATCTTCTCTGTGCTCAATAATATTCACTCTGATGCATCCACTTCCATTGTACCCTCGCATGTATAGCCCCAAAAACTTCCTCCCCAACCTAACGTAGGGTCAATCTTTTGACCTTAAGTAATTATAATGCCCTTGATCATACCAGCTTCCACATCCATCCATTACATACCTCGGGTGTAGATCCATGGGGCACCATTGATTACTCCAACCTAAGACATTCAAGGTGTTACTTCATAACCTGTGGCTGGGCAGTGGGTTCCATAAGTAGTCTTAGTCCCGAATACCATCCCACCACAACAAACGTTAGCCCAACAACCTCTCTTTCCACAAACAATGTAACAATTGAATCATTATCATCCACAATCCACTCAATCCACTGGTTTGCCTACTGCCCAAGAATGGGAAAACACACAAAAAATGATGCACTCGTTGGCAGAAGAATTAAAATGCTTTAAAACTATGAACACCAAGAAATTCAAGGTACTAGATTTCTATCAAGATGACCCAATCGACCCCTCAATTCCACCCTTAACCTTGCAAAAGGGAGTTTCATTACCCCTGTTGACCAAGTACAATGGAGAGGGAAAGCCAAATTTCCACCTAGTGATATTTCAAATAGTAATTCTTTTGCTTCAGGGATGGCCCCATGTAATTTTGTGAGTGTTTGCAATGTCCTTAACCAGAAAAGCCTTAGACTGGTACCGATATTTACCCGTAGCTTCATATCTTCTTTAGAGGATTTTTTGCATCAATTTGTTACCCATTTCAAGTACAATCTAAAACCTAAAGCCATGTTAGATAGCTTGATTCAAATTAAACAAGTGTCATTAGAGCCAATGCAAAAATTTATCCAAAGGTGGAGTGCCACCTTAAATGAACTTCACAAACCTATCCCCAAAACATATTTTCTTACAATCCTTAAGGTGGCTGTAAATTACTTTATTAAGTCAAAGCTTTACTATTTGAAATCTTGCACATTAAGCCAAGAATTCATGCAAATCAAAGACATAGAAGAGGTAGCACAAACAAGTAATAACCTAGCCTACTCAACCTTTAGGAGCCAACATACGAGGAAAGATAAGTCAAAAAAAATAGTAGCAGCAGTGGCCAAAACAACCTGACCTAGTCATCCAGGACAAAAGGAAAAACAACCTGCTATCCCAAATAGCTATGAAAGAACCACACCCACTCCTACACTTGAAAATTCTTTAAATAGAAACAACAACGTAGGTCATGCCCATACCTTTGAAAGAAAAGATCCCACTCAATACACACCATTGCCCATGAAGCCTTCACAATTACTTGACCAACTTCTAAAGGTTTGGCTAATCCAACATAAACAAATGTCTCCTGCAACCTCTCAAAGACACAATCAATTTTGTGAACTAGCCAAAAATCTAGCCTTAGCAACAACCAATGAACCCTCCATTCTAAAAGGCTTTAGGTTGGATAGGTTTTGTGAATATCACCAACAGTGTGATCATGGGACTGATTACTGCTTTACGCTGAAATAGGATATAAAATGCATGATTGATAGGGGTGAAGTAGTATTCGACAAGGCAAACCTAGTAAGAACCCAAAACCAATCCATGGGGATCTACAAGGATCCTCTCAATACTAACAATGCACCATATGTGATGAATACTATCCATGTGGAAGACAGAAAAGACATTCCTTGAAAACCTTTTATGATTTGTAGGCCTTCAAAAAACACACCTATCCCAACATATCCTCAAACCCCTTTCATCATGCACACATCCCTCACACTACCGAGACCATTCGTTATCCATGTACCTTCTTCTATTGCAGCCACAACCACACCATCTGAAAACTGACCCATTCCATTTGTGATCCAAGTGCGAAGATACCCTAATACATAACCCACCTCCATTCCCTAGCAGCCTCTACAAGAACACCTTATCAATAGACTGACAAGAGAATGCTTGGAAAGAGAAAACCATCAACACAAATTGGGACCACCAAAGCCAACACTGTAACGACGGAAAATGTCGGCAGCTGGAAATACTGACCGAAATTCCGTGTACACAGCTTTAACCACAGATCCGCGCGAGGGCTAAGCTGGAAAAAACGAATCCGCGGTGCCCTGAACGGTCTTGTCGATCAGACAGGGACTTACGGGTCAGTAAAAGCGATGATGATTATGGATTTTTGCGTGTCGTGATTTGGTGCGGGAGATCGTAAAATGGGAAGACAACGACGTAGATGGATCGCTACGAAGATAACGCCAAAACACCGAAAAGATACTAATCGGGAGAGAAAAAAAACGTGTACGTCGCAAAGATCAAAGATCTATGTTTCAATGCTGGATCGGATGTATGCTTGTGTGTATATTACGTTACAATGGGAGAAAAACCCCAACAACTGGATACAAAATGAGCACAAAACGACAAGAAAACTGTCTGGACAGAAGTCTGATCTACCTTGTAGGCCAAAGCTTAGGTGCAGGAATGGTCAAGCTCTGAAGTCTGTCGATATTTTGAACGATAGAACCTGCTAACTGGGCGAGATGACTCTGCAATTCCCGTTCTACTTCTTTGCTTCGGGTAGATCTGCTGTTAGGGCTCAGGCGTGCTGTGTTCTGTTTCTGCTAAAGGATGGTATTTGCAGCGATTACCAAAGGATGCTCTTGTTTCTCTGCTCAAGGCGATAAGTGTGTCCTTGCTTAGAAAATGCTCTTGTCCTCTTGATCTGCTACCAACGAAAAAATGATATGTGCTCTGGTGCTCTGATTTCTTAACTTGTCAACTGCTAATTCCCTGAATCTCCCCCCTTTCGCATATTTGTCAGCCGGGGTATTTATAGGCCGTGACACGCGTAACCCTGATGATGTGGGCCCGAATGTCGCGGATCTTGTCGACGCGATTTCTTTTAAGTCGAACTGTAACTACGCACAACACGCTCGTTTGCGTGCTGTGTGTGTAAAGAGCAGGCCCATGATAGGCGTGTCTCGGCTGTGTTTGCGCTCATTCGCATTGTGTTGCGTGTATGACAACACAACAACGCGCTTACGTGCATCACGCAACTGTGCGTGACGTAGCGTAAGTGTAACATACACTCTCCACACAGCTACGCGCGGTGGAGTGTAATCAAAGTATCACTTACGCTCATCACACAGCTGTGCGTGACGAAGCGTAATGAGCGCGTGCTTGCATTCTGACCTACGCACGAGCACGCATCGCCGCGTAACGCGCGTAAAGATTAGTTGTTTAAGCGTTGCGAGAACAAGTGCCAACCCATNTGTTTCAATGGCCCCTCTTTGTTGACGGTTAGAGGGCTTACCCGAAAAACGTCGACAAAGAATGCGAAACACTGGATTGGTAGAAGCAAGAACAACGTTCATCCATGACTACTCAGGTGTTGCTCTGTTTATGTAAAAGGAAGGCTGGTGAGTATGAGAGGTAGAAGGGTGTAACTGGAAACAGGTTCGGGGAAGATGCAAACGGTGTGTTTATTTATGTCAACAGGAATGCTTTCAGACGAGCGTAGCGCATCAATCTGAGATATCTCTGTTACAAATTGTAGCAGGAATGCGTGCAAAAAGGAGCATTGCGCATCACCTTTGTGATGTCTCTGCTAGCGTGAGTACGAAAAATGAAGATTTGCGTATGTGAATGCTGTGTAAGGGAACTGGGTGGTGGGGAAGAAGGAAACAAAGATTAAGGTTAGACGCGTGTCGGGAAGAAATGTGCAATGCTGAGTGGGTGGGCAAACCTGAGCAGCCATTTCAGCACGCTGTTGTACTTCACCGCTCAGATGGATGCACCCTTGAATGACATCCTCCGAGTTAAGCAGCCTGCAACCATAAAAGGAAACAGACGACGCCATTGCTTATGGACAAACGACGGGGTTCTTCGAGTCCATGCTGTCTGATGTTAGCTTGAGCCAATGGACTGTAACTGTTGAGCTGGAGCACTTGGGCGGAGCCGCCAAACTTGATGATTCGGCACTGCATACCTTCGACAAAAGGCATCAGACGCAGTGCAGCCCACGGGTTGCACCGGGAGCCGGCCAGATGTATTTGGGAAGCCGGCGTCCGATAGCGATGATTGGCGGAGACTCCTGGGGCCATGGCCAACGAGGATTTCGTTGGGGCTCCGACTAACGAGGCTAAACTCCCAAAGCTGCTACCACTGTGGCGGGCGCGGTGGCGGCATCTTCGAGGGGTTAGTAAGATGCCTCTTTGCTTGTCCGAGGGATCAGTAGGATGCCGATGAAGGGGCGACACTGGGATCGTCTCAGTGTCCCACCCTGTCTGCTGTGTAACTGTACAGAGGTGATCACGCTCGCTTGAACATGGTGGTGATCTGTACATCCCAGTTTTAAGTCTTGGAAGACTGCCGCTACTGGTTTTAAGTCTCAGCAGACCATGGTCCTAGTTTAAAGTCCAGGCAGACCGAGAGGTGCTAGTTTTACGTCGTAGCGGACGGTGGTAAGGCTGGTTTATGGTCTCAGCAGCCCATGCTGTGGATGTCAGTTTCGTGTCATGACCCAGGGACAGATCTGTGCTAGTTTTACGTCTCAGCAGATGGTTACTTACCTGTGCCAGTTTAGCATCATGGAGGACGCGTGCAAAAGATGCTAGTTTTTCGTCTTGGCGGACCTGTACAACTTTGCCAGTTTTACGTCGTAGCGGACGTTTACCATGTACCAGTTTAGCGTCGTGGCGGATGCGTGCAAGGCACGCCAGTTTTACGTCGTAGCGGACATGCAGTGCCAGTTTTACGTCGTAGCGGACGACCAGTGATGCCATACCTGCTGTTGATACCATTGTTGCCACTAGATGAAATACCGCTTTAAGTACACATGATTCACCGGATTTGCAAACTCGTTGTCGTTGACGTCTGCCAATTTGAACACTCCCTTGCTGTATGCGTCAGTTACCAAGAAAGGGCCTTCCCAGTTCGCAGAGAATTTGCCCGCTGGTTCACGCACAGCCTTGAGAACCAGGTCTCCTTTCTTGATTGGACGCTGCTGAAGATTATGATGATGCTTTTGTCGCTGCTTGTCCTGATATTTCTCAATTGCCTCCAGGGCTTGTATCCACTTCTCTTCTAATGACTCCAAATCCATTATCCGAGCCTTGGTGTGTTGAGCCTCATTTATAATGGTGGAGAGGACCATTCTCAGAGAAGGAATTTGCAATTCAAGAGGTAGCACTGCCTTAGATCCGTAAACTAGGCCATAGGGTGTACTGCCTGTAGCTGTCCTACACGTAGTACGATATGCCCATAGCACGTAGAGGATCTGTTCATGCCACCGCCTTTTGTTGCAATCGAGCATTTTCTTGAGCAAATTGATAATTATCTTGTTCGATGATTCAGCTTGACCATTTGCCTGTGGGTAATAAGGGGAGGAAAAAGACTGCCTGATGCCTAGGTTGCCACAGAAGGATTTGGTATCCGTGCTGCTAAACTGTGGCCCATTGTCGGTCACAATAGTCATCAGGAGACCAAACCTGGTTACTATATTATCCAGGATAAAATGGCAAACCTGTTGGGATGTAATTTTCCATAGGGGAACAGCTTCTACCCACTTCGTAAAGTACTCGGTGGTGGTAATGATGAAGCTATGTCCTGCGGAAGATTTTGGCGTGATGGGTCCTATAATGTCCAGTCCCCATCATTGGAATGGCCATGTGATCTGTGTGGTGTACAATTCTGTGGGTGACACATGGATGAGGTTTGCATGACGTTGACACGTGTCACAAGTTTTAACCTTTGTCAAACAATCTCTTTCCATGCGTGGCCAGTAGTACCCTAAGCGACGGATTTTTAGGGCCATAGCCCGTGGTGCTACGTGGCCGCCGCACAGTCCCTCGTGAACTTCGCTGACGATGTGTTGTGCTTGGTCTGCGTTAACGCAGGTGAGCAATACGCCATCAAAGGAGCGTCTGCAAAGAGTGCTGTCTCCGATGATGACGTAATGCCTAGCGCGTTTACAGATTGCGTCTTTTTGCGCGCGCGTTAAAGCAGCGGGTAACTCACCTTGTAAAAGATAAGATTTAATGTGATCGTACCACTCAGGCGTGCTTTCCTCGGTAAGAGAGGAGATCTGCGCCATCTGAATGATAGGGTCTGCGCAGTCTGTAATCAATGTAGGACAGGTGTTAAGCAAGTGCGATGGCACGTGTAAAGCCAGAGTGGCCAGTGCGTCGGCCAGCGTGTTGTCAGTCCGTGGGACGTGCTGGGCGTCGAAGGTCATAAATCGCCTCAGGAGACTTTTAGCCTGATCACAATAGGGCTGCAAGTGTACCGCTTTGCAGGCGTAGACTCCAGTGATTTGATTTATGACAAGCATCGAATCGCCCCTAATTGCCAGGTGTTGAACATCGAGTTCGCCTGCAGTTAGTAATCCCCTGAGGAGCCCCTCGTACTCTGCCACATTGTTCGTACAAGGGAAGGTCAATCGATAAGCGTGTAGACGCACATCCTCAGGCGATAGCGTAAGAACAGTGGCCGCACTGCCGCCTCTGGCGGTTGAAGCTCCATCGAAATACAATGTTGCTTCGAGGCCTGCCGAAACAGGGCTTAAACTATGTACATGTTCATCAGGAAATTCTGGCTCTACGGTTGCGTGGTTGTCAATTGGTGAAGTTGTTAACTGGTCGGCTATCGCTTGGCCCTTCGTAGATGACTGGCCAATGTAGTGGAGGTCGAACTCCGCGGTGATAGCCTTCCAGCGAGCGATTTTGCTACTTTCGTATAGACTATGCGTAATGGCCCTAAGGATGTTATTTTTACAAATGACGTTAACCTGACTGCGAAAAAGGTAATGCCTACATTTCTTGAGCGTAAAAACTAATGCTAAGCAATTACGCTCAACGTCGTTATATCTCGTCTCGTACGCACATAGAGCGTGACTCAGGTAATAGATGGGCATTTCTGACCCATCCTCCCTTTTCTGACAAAGCAACGCTGCTATTGCTACGTCCGAAGTGGCGAGGTAAATGAAAAAAGGCAAGTCCCTTTGTGGCGGGAAAACCGTCGGTAGATGTTGCAATTCCTGTTTTAGACTGTCAAACGCACGCTGGCAATCGTCGGTCCATTCAAAATTAACCCCCTTTTTCAGCAAATGTTGCATGGGGTGTAGTTTGTCGGTTAACCTTGAAATGAACCTGCGTATGAACTGTAAGCGGCCCTGTAACCCGCGTAGTTGCTTGAGGTCTGTGGGAGGCTTTAACGCGACAATGGCTTTGACCTTATCAGGGTCAACTCGTATGCCGGTTTCCGATACCACAAACCCCAGCATGCGTCCGGTTTTGACTCCGAATACGCACTTCTTTGGGTTAAGCCGGAGCTCGTGTGTGGAGCATCTTTTAAGGACTAACTCCAGGTCCTCTGAATGATCTTCCGACTTCAAAGACTTCACAGCTATGTCGTCTACATAATCATTCAGCCTTCCTAGGAGGTAATCGCTAAAGATGTATGTCATGGCCCGTTGATACGTCGCTCCGGCGTTCTTCAGACCAAAAGGCATCATGGTATAGCAAAATGTCCCCCAGGGTGTCATAAACGTTGTGGTCAGTTGATGTTCTGGGTTGATGCGAATCTGGTTATAGCCTGAGGAGCCATCCATGAAGGACAAAAGCGCATGCCCAGCTGTTGTATCCACTAGCTGGTCGATACTCGGTAATGGGAAGTTATCCTTGATTGTGGCCTTGTTCAGATCCCGGAAGTCTATGCATATGCGTATGCCCCCAGTCTTCTTTGGCACGACCACAATGTTAGATACCCAGTCGGAATAATCGACCGCGCGGATGAAACCAGCCTGATATAGTTTGGTGATTTCGTCACGCACTGCTAGCGCAATCTCTGGTTTGATCTTGCGTGCCTTTTTCCTAACCGCTTTAACCTGTCGGTCGAGGATAATGTTATGCTGGATTAATCTAGGATCTAACCCAGGCATATCCTCATATGACCATGCAAAGACAGTAATGTTGTCTTGCAGGACCTGTTTTATAGCGTTCTGCGTTGTCTCGTCTAGCAGAGAACTGACTTTGAGTGTTCTAGTCTCACCTCTATGCGTAACGATAGAGACCTCACAAAGGGGGTCCTCGGTTATGTCCCCAGACTCCAGGTCTAGCATGCGCGTCGATTGTTCTGGCCATTCTGGGGACGTCTCCGATGTAGCTATGGTTACGCCTACTAAAGGGGGGTTATCATCTACTAATGTGAGGTCAAATGGCCTAGTTACGTGCCCGTATGGGCCTGTCAAAATTAAAGGTGCTGAAAATGTGGCGTCCATCCTCCATCTATCCTGCAAAACCGGCAAGTGCGTAAACGGTTAGGAGACAAGTGACAGGGTGTCGCCAAACGTGGGATGCTAACTGAAATTGTGGACGAAGTTTGTAATCAATGCAACCCGATTACGAGGCGATAAGATGTGGTAGTTTAACGTCATTCCGGACAGTGGAGC